>BQNB010104580.1:0-23786 GCA_026074375.1 Tanacetum coccineum | reverse complement strand
GCTTGTCTACTTTTACTTATTGATTTTGAAGCAAGTAAGAAACCGATGTTTTTGAAAATATTTGTTTTAAATTTCACAAAAGATTTTCTACGCATTTTCTTCCTTACTTCATTTGCATGTGCCAACTGTTCATTATATTCCTGTGATGCTGGTTTGAAAATTTCATAAAGACTATTTAGCTTTGTGTAGTCATAAGGTCTCACTAAGTCTTTATTCAATTTTGATCGACTCTCTTTTTCAAGAGTTAGAGTCTCTTCCCTATCGGGGACGAGTCTGTTTGCAGGATCAGATTGGTCATATGGGATCTCATACAAACATAGTTTCTCATATTGAGCCTTTTTTAGATACATTGGATTTGCAAAGGTTGGTCTACCATTGAATGTTGGGCCTTTGGGAGCTAACAAATGTATGGTTTGAATTGATTGATTCCTTTTGTAAACAATTTCATTCAAAAACTTTAATTGCTTTTCCATTGAAATCATTTTGTCGATGTCTTTTTCTTCATTAAGTTTCAAATCCGTTATAACCTATGTTTTCTCTTTGACAATACCTTCAAAATGTGACTTTGTTAAAAGACTCTATTTGACTAACTCATGATGTTTCTCTTTGACAGCTGAAATTTCATAGGCTTTAAGTTTTAAACCTTCTTTTATGTCAATGTCTTTTTGAGCTAATAGTCCTAGAGTTTCATTTAACTTACGTTAAAGTTTGTCATAGTCAATTGTACGGTCATTTAAGGCTTTGTACCTCTCAAACTCACTCTGTTTGTTTTGAAGTGCAATTAAACAACTATCCCGAATACTATTAGAGTCCCCCAAAGTTTTACTAGTCACCGCAAGAATAGATTTGCACTCTTTCAATTCTTGAGTCAATGACGCGTTTGCTTTCTTTAATTGCTTTTGAATCTTTTTATTTTCATCAACATCAAGTTTCAAATTTGCAATTAAATTAGCAAGCACAGCACGCTCATCTTCAGAATTGTGGTCAATCTGAATATCATTATTACACATATCCGGTGAATCATGAGTGACATTACTATCATCCTTTTCCACTAAACATGTGTTACTAGTGGATTCAGATTGCTCAGATTGCTCAGAATGTTGTCTCACATTGGCAAACACATTATATTCAGCATCGTTGTGTACCTGTTCCAATGGCTCAGTATCAGTTATTGAGTCTGCAGTAGGAACCTCCTGGATCTTTGCCATATAGCTGTAATGTGCTTCCAATTCGTGTTCATCAATCTCCTCATCCATGTCCTCTAGCCAATCAGCTTGCTCTGCTTGTAATGGAACACCTTTCTTAACTTGTTTGCACAGCAACATCTTTTCCTTGTGATGCGTTGAGTCTTTCACCCTTTTTGGTTTCCTACATTCCTTAACAAAATGACCAAATTCCTTTCAATTAAAACATTGTATCCCAGTCTGTTGCACTACCTGACTGCCTATAGTCTCCCTAGCCCCAGCAACTGTCATTGTCCTCTGATTCCCAAACTGTCCAGTCTGATTATCATTCTTATACCTTGGAGTAGTATCCACATTCTTGTTTCTGGAGTTTGAAGAATTTCTGAGGTTGTTGTTGGTATGTTTGTAGATCTTTCTGAAGTACTTTGCAATGAGTGCCAAATTTTTCTGCATTTCTTTATCTCTCTGAGCTTGTTCATGATCACTGTCTTCTTTAGAAGCTGACTCAGATGGAGGTGTGAATGGTTTGGCTATCTCTTTGCCTTTGAATGTGGTAGATGCATTAGATCTCGTGGAAGATGCTTGTTTGGATGGTGGTGCAAATGATTTGTGAGATTTTGGTGATTGTTGAGTAGCAGCAACAAGTGCTAATGGGTTAGCATTCTTGGCTATTCTTTCAGCACGTATTTCATTAACTTCCTTTTGATACTGTTTCAGAACGTCAAAGAGCTTGTGATATGAGACTGTATCCAAGTCGTGTTGTTGCTTGACAATTGTCACAAACCTTGACCATTCTGGTTGAAGTTGTTGAAGAAACTGAACATTGACTTGCATCGTAGCAACTGTCAAGTTGTTTCTTATCATTTCATTCATCATCTTGTAAAATCTTGAGTAGTATGACTCCATGGACTCTCCATCATGAGAAGTGAATTTTCTAAATTCCCAAAACAAATTAGTCTTGACATCTTGAATGTTGAGAGATTCACCTTGTTGTAGCCTTTCAATAGCTATCCACATTTCATGAGCTGTTTTGCATGCATCAACAGTTGAGTAGATTTCATCCCCAATTCCAGTCAATAGCAAATGGATTTCTTCCTTTTCTGTTGCATGTACAGCTGGGATTGTGACAGTAGTTGGTTGGTATGGACCTTCCAAAATGCATTTCCTCAAGGCATCACCATTTGGTCTTGTATCAATGTATCTTAAGAAACGTGATTGCCATTGAGCATATCTTCCCGTTGCAAGCATTGGTGGACGATCCCTTGATCCAGCTGCCATGATGTTGTTATGCATTTGACTGTCGGTTGTGGAAGTTGTGATTGGAGTTGTCATGATGAATGATTTGTTAAATTATGAAGTGAAAATGATTTGTAGGATCTTAAGTAGGTAAAGTGATGTTGTTGTGGATTGAAATCAATTAACGTTCACGGGATTTTCAAAATCTGTGATTTAAAAGAAAAGAAATGGAATCTTTTGCGGGATTTTACAAAATCAAGAAGAAACCGTGAAACAATGATTAATTGTTGTTGAAATCGTTGTTGAAATTGAAGTACGTGAGCTTTTGTAACGATTAATGAGCTTAAAACGATGAACGGTGCACAAACTTTCAACTTAAAATGAGTACCGGCTGATTAAAACTCAAATAAGGACTAACGGTGCAATTACGATTCGCTTTGAAGGACCAACGGACTGTTTTAAAAGAATAAGGACTAACGGTGTAAAGGTATTTCAAAAAAGAGGGCTATTAATGAAGCAAAGGACTTGTTATGAAATTCATTTGAAACACAAGGACTACATGTGTCATTTTTGAATTTTAGTTAATTAATAAAAGTTTTCCCTCCTAAACGTCTTCTCTTTCGTTTCAAAATATGAAATATGTAACGTTTGTATTTCTTTGATCGCGGACTCGTACGGTTATCGTCGGTGAAAACTAAATACACCACGTTGATCGAAACAAGTTCACGATCGCAACGGTATAGTTTTGAAGTCCCGTAACTAACCGACACTCGAAACCGAAAAATCCGAAATTACTTAAAACTGCTAGTTCGGTTGAAATTGTAAACTGCGAGTTCGGTTAATGAAGGAGCTGCGAGTTCGGTTGTCGAAAGAGAGTTGCAAGTTCGGTTGATCTTGTACCTGCGTATTCGGTTTCCACACAAACCTGCGTATTCGGTTGACACACAATGTTGCTAGTTCGGTTTCTTCATAATGTTGCTAATTCGGTTGATGAAGAATGTTGTGAGTCCGGTTGAAGAACTTGCTGCGAGTTCGGTGTCCTTTGTTTTGTCTTCAACCGAAACAACCAAAAATGTCTTGTCGTCCTTGTCCTTGTTTCCTTAATATGTGGATCTTTGTCTTCCTTTTCTTCTTGTTTTAAATGGTGTGGATCACAAAGATAGATAAGCAAACCACAAAAAAGCTTTAATGAGCTCTTATACACGAAAATAAGCCACTAGGAAGAGAACCAATAAGCTACTTAAAACTTGAATAAGCTATACCAGAAAATAAGCTAAAAACCAAAAACTTTGTAAATAAGCCGTGACCAAATAGGCTCAAAACTATGAATAAGCTGTGACTACACAAGATAAGCTACGAAAAGTTGAAGAGACAAGAAAGAAGAGAAAAAAAAACTAGTATGGAGTAATCATTTTGTACCAAAAAGATGAAAAGCCTTTGTCAGCTGTTGACAACACAATAATGTGTTCCCTTTTGTCACAACAAAACCTACACTGTTTTAAAAAAATGGCTACTTTTTTCTAGTCAAAGGAGCACCCACCCTTACTGGTTGAATCACAAAAACCAAATAAGATTATCGTTGCCAATTGTTACAAATATAAGCCCAAATGCAATTAACTATCAATTGTTTGTAAGTCCAAAAATTACTAGTTATAATTTTTTACATGTAAAAAAACTGTTTGACACATATGACAAATAAGCACACAAATGAAAAGAAAAAAAAAGTCGAACGTGAATAAGCTCAAAGTAGCCGAAACAATAAAACCACTAAACCCACTCGTGGCGAGTGATGCCAAATGTTATAACCCGGAACCACTTTCACTTCACCATTGATAAGAAAAATAGTCAAGAAGAAAATGATAAGAAAATTTAGAGAGAGAAAGTAGAAAATACAAATGAGACCAACACCCCCTCCACACTTAGAGAGAGGTATTTATACTTACACCATGAGGCTTACATGCCTATGGGCTTTGTATGGGCCGGGCTCGGGATTACTTGGGCTTTAGCCCATAACACTTGACCGATTAGATTACATAAACGAGCATGTTTACCCTTTCTAGCCTATTACAACATTACATATATAAAGACCGAGACCTAATATTCATAATGAACGAACTTCATTGTTCGACTCAATCTTTTGAGGCTAACACCCGCTGCATCAACCGGTTCACCTTCCTCAACAACTGTTGACCAAGATGCACCATCTCCGAGTAACTCACAAACTTCACCCGAAACTCAATCTCCTGTCATTTCTAACGATGTTGAAGAAGAGAATCACGACTTAGATGTTGCACACATGAATAACGATCCATTCTTTGATATTCCAATTCTAGAAAACGATTCTGAATCTTCTTCTTCGGATGTTATTCCCACTGTTGTGCATAAGCGTGTCAAAAAAGCCGACCCAACCCGAACCCGACCCGAACCCGACCCGACCCGAGCCTATTCGGGTCAAATAGTCAAGAAGAAAATGATAAGAAAATTTAGAGAGAGAAACAAGAGAGAGAAAGTAGAAAGAAAATAA
Source organism: Tanacetum coccineum (assembly GCA_026074375.1). Lineage (NCBI taxonomy): Eukaryota > Viridiplantae > Streptophyta > Magnoliopsida > Asterales > Asteraceae > Tanacetum > Tanacetum coccineum. The sequence goes on along the minus strand of BQNB010104580.1, from coordinate 18,842 downwards.
GAGATGGTTGATTTCTTGTAAAATGAGAGAAAATACAAATGAGACCAACACCCTCTCCACACTTAGAGAGATGTATTTATACTTACACCATGAGGCTTACATGTCTATGGGCTTTGTATGGGCCGAGCTCGGGTATTTACGTGGGGCTTTAGCCCTAACACGTTGATCCGATTAGATTAACATAAACGAGACGTTTAACCTTTCTAGCCTATTACAACAATTAGTAAATAAAGACGAGACCTAATATTATAATGACGAACTTCATTGTTCGCTCAATCTTGAGGCTTAAACACCCGCTGCCATTCAACCGGTTCACCTTCCTCAACAACTGTTGACCAAGATGCACCATCTCCGAGTAACTCACAAACTTCACCCGAAACTCAATCTCCTGTCATTTCTAACGATGTTGAAGAAGAGAATCACGACTTAGATGTTGCACACATGAATAACGATCCATTCTTTGATATTCTAATTCTAGAAAACGATTCTGAATCTTCTTCTTCGGATGTTATTCCCACTGTTGTGCATAAGCGTGTCAAAAAAGCCGACCCAACCCGAACCCGACCCGAGCCTATTCGGGTCGGGTCACTCGGGTCAAAAATCTTATTCGGGTCATTCGGGTCAACCCGAATGACCCGAGTTCTAAATAGGGTCGGTCTCGGGTTGAAATGTTTTGGCTAACTCGGGTTCGGGTCAACTTGATTAACCCGAATAAATTTTTTTTTAATTTTTTTCAATATAAATTAATAGATTTTCTATTTAGAAAAATAAAAAAAAGAATTTTTTTGTCATTTTACTCAAATTCGGGTTGATCCGAACCCGAATTGACCCGACCCGATTGACCAGAACCCGAGTTTTAAACAAGGTCGGGTTCGGGTATGGTTTTTTTGAGCTTTGACCCGAATTGACCCGACCCGAATTGACCCGACCCGATTGACCCGAACCCGACCGACCCGACCCGAATCATACCCCTAGTTGTGCACACTGCTGCTCCTAACTCAGAACACTTTAACAAATGGACTAAGGATCATCCTTTAGACAACATAATCGGTGAACTCGAAAGACTTGTTTCCACAAGACTCCAACTACATGAACAAGCCTTATTTTGTTACTATGATGCTTTTCTCACATTAGTTGAACCAAAGAACTATAAAGACGCATTAACTCAAGCATGTTAGATTGAAGCAATGCAAAAGGAGCTTAATGAATTTGAACGTCTTGAAGCCTGGGAACTCGTTCCTCGCCCAGATAAAGTGATGGTCATTACTTTAAAATAGATCTATAAGGTGAAACTTGATGAATTAGGAGGAATTCTGAAAAACAAGGCTCGATTGGTGGCTCGTGGTTACCGTCAAGAAGAGGGAATTAATTTTGAGGAATCTTTTGCTCCAGTGGCTAGACTTGATGCTATTTGAATTTTCCTCGCATATGCTGCTCACATGAATATGATCGTCTACCAAATGGATGTTAAGACGGCATTCTTGAACGACATTCTACGCGAAGAAGTTTATGTCAGCCAACCAAATGGGTTTGTGGATCAAGACAATCTGAATCATGTGTACAAGCTTAAGAATGCTCTCTATGGGTTGAAACAAGCTCCTCGCGTGTGGTACGATCCATTGTCGAAGTTTCTACTCTCTCATGAATTCTCTAAAGGAACCGTGGATCCCACATTGTTCATCAGAAGACAAGGCAAATATATTCTCCTGGTACAAATCTATGTTGAAGATATAATCTTTTTTGTCTACTAAACCTGAACTATGTGACCAATTTACAAAAATAATGTGTTCAAAGTTTAAAATGTCGATGATGGGCAAAATATCATTTTTTCTAGGACTACAGATTTCACAAAGTCTCAGAGGCATCTTTTTAAACCAGTCTAAATATGCTCTAGAATCTTTGAAAAAATATGGTATGGAATCTGGTGACCCCGTGGATACTCCCATGGTGGAGAAATTCAAACTAGATGAAGATACACAAGGGAAATCCGTTGACCCTACACACTATTGTGAAATGGTTGGCACCCTTATGTATCTCACAACCGGTAGACCAGACCTAACGTTTGTTGTATGCATGTGTGTCCGGTATCAGGCAAAGCCTACCGAAAAGCACTTACATTCTGTAAAACGAATCTTTAAATACCTAAGAGGAACTGTTAATAGGGGACTCTGGTATCCAAAGGATTCTTCTATTGCTCTAACAGCTTATGCAGACGCTGATCATGAAGGGTTGCCAAGATACTAGACGAAGTACATATGGAAGTATGCAATTATTGGGAGACAGACTTGTTAGCTGGTCATCAAAGGCTGAAAAACGTTGCGATATCCAGTACGGAAGCTGAATATATTGCCTTGTATGGTTGTTGTGCTCAAGTCCTTTAGATGAGATCACAGCTTACCGACTATGGTCTTGGATTCAATAAAATTCCAATGTATTGTGATAACAAAAGCGTTATTGCCTTATGCTGCAACAATGTTTAATATTATCGATCAAAGCATATTGACATCAGATTCCACTTCATCAAATAGCAAGTGGAGAATGGAGTAGTAGAGCTTTACTTTGTCAACACGGAGTACCAGCTAGCGAACATCTTCACTAAAGCCCTATGCAGAGAAAGAATTGAATTTCTTATCAACAAGCTGGGAATGCGAAGTTTTACGCCTGAGACACTGAAACAATTGGCAGATTAAGCTGAAGAATAGTGGTACCTATTTTGATATCCTGTGTATCATATGTATATATTTAAAACCAGAAAAAACCAAAAAGATTTTCATTTTTAAAAACCTTTATAAAAACAAAATACAAAATTATAAAATATTTAAAACCAAAGAAAAAATTAAAAAAATGAGAAAAATATAAAAAGAGGTAATAATTGCATGTCTTCTGAAAATTGATAACATTTACTGTCTTAGAAATGTCATTTACTAATAATATGAGGCTGTAAATGAAGTTCGATCAGAAGTTCAAAACTTTTTCAAAACATGCCAAAAATGGCTTGCTATTATTTCAGATAGCAACCTGCTCATCATCTTAAATGCAAGTATTTCAAAAAGAAAACTTGACCTCATAACGGGAATTTATTCTCGGGCATGATCTACTTTATGACCATGCAAAGGCTTGTGTTTACTTTGCAACACAACCCGTGCTTTCTATATTCCATAAGTGTACGTGTCAGTGCATTTATTTGTCTAAATAAGAGAAATCTTATTTTTATTGGTAACAAGTTGTCTTCACAATGAATCAGTGTTCTCAATAATCACAAAAAGATTTTCAAAGACAATTCGACCACTTAAATGGTGACAACAACTCTTTAAATAGAAAACAGGTCATTATTTGAGGGGGAGAAAGTGTCATAAGATAATCTTTTAGAACGGTCTTTCAAAATAAGTCACGACATAAACGGATACAGTTTTTAATAATGATGGATCATAAGTTAAGGGGAGTTAATAGATTTTAACTACACAAGCTTTAGATGTCATTTGTTTCAAACTTTAAGGACTTATTTGAAATATAAGACCTAGTGAGTATAGGCTTTAAACGACATTCGATCAATATTGCCAACACCTCATAGTTGTAAAAGACTTAGGATTGTTTAGAAATAATCAACTAGTTTTAATAGCCTTGAAGTTGATTCTCACAGGATAGATCTAAGCTTAGTTATACCTCATACACGATCTCAAGTATGTGTGCGTACAAGGTTTTGCTGATTCCGAGGTTTCGAAACCAGCAAGAGGGAAGGAGTAGATGTATACTTGATAGAGTCCATGGCCTTCTTTTGAAGTCACCTTCTTTAAATTTTAGGCCTTTCTTTGTTTCTTTCGGGTGCACTATTTTAATCACATGGTGGAAGAGACATCTCGCATTAGTCAGTATGCATCATTTGAGTCCCCATGGGGAAGTGTTGGGAGTATAATTATTTAAAACGTGAGAAGAGCTCTGTCTTATTCAATTAATGTTTTACCCGACCGGTCAATCTCTAAGCTTATTCTTAAAATGAGTAGAAATATTTGATAAAAAAGGTACACATAGGGATTTAATTGTCTACATCCAGGACTTAGTTGGCTTTGGTGTTTCAATTTATATCATAACTATCCTGAAGAGAGAAATCCGCTCATCCGGGACTTACTTGACTTTGGTGTTGCGGTAACAAATTCTTGAAAGGGTTAATTGTGTACTTCGGATATCTGGGCTTTATACATCAAGACTGCTTGATGCGGCTTGCAAGAAAGTTCTGAATCTACTCAAGAAAGGATTGCTAGTTTAGGGGGAAGCTAAGACAACATCAACACCGACATCACCAACCACACAAGCTCAAGTTACATATGCATCTGAATCTGTTTCATACTCGAATTTTGAAGCAAAGACTTTCGTAACTTGGAAAGAAAGTTAAAGCAATGCCGAAGAGTGCTTGGACAGAGAAAGATCAGATTGACAACTTCTTGAAAGAAAGAAGGTTAATGAGGAGCTAAGAAAAGTTCGTTGGTGGGAGATTGTACGAAGGAGACCTACAGCTGCTTCAAAGAACCATATGATTCTATCATATGATGTTCTCATCATTCAGGTCAAACCTCGTACATAATAATCTTGTGAATATATAAATGTGTAGTGTAGACTTAAAAAATTAAGCATATATAGTGTTTGAGTATGAATTTTCAAGAATTTCTTAGTAAATTCAATTTTTTTTAAATTAACATACTCAAACACCATATAATACCCTCATAATTTGAGGGGGAGCATTAAAAATGTTCCTAATACGGCTTATTAATAATTGGACATTTTTTCCCCGAAAGGAGTTATATTTGAATCATTTGATATCCAAAATATCAAGTGGTTTAATATTTTTGATAAGGAGAGAAAATGTAATTAAAATATATGGCTAAAGATGTGATTTTCAAGATCTCAAGTGTACGCTAACCCATATATGTGCTAAACTCTTTCGAATAATCGATGCACATGCGAAGGGGGGAGTAAATGGTTACATGATTGGCAGTAATGTGGAAATACCAAAGACCGGCCATTTAATTTACTGTATTAAAGTTATAAGGTGGTTAAATTTAGGTATTCATTCCCATGATCTAGCCAGAACCGGAGGGATCTACCCAAGGATATTCCACTAGATAGTGTAGTAGTCCTTAGGTATGAAAAAAGGAGTAAAAGTGAGAATAGGGGAAAAGTGTCGACTGAGATGGAGCTAGTACTAGAACAAACCCAACAAGATACTAGTTATAAAGTCTCGGTAAGCACTGAAGGGTTTGAAGAATTAAAAAGAAAAGTTAAGATAAAAGGTGAAAAGAAAGAAGCCCTCCTTACACTTAGGCAGAAACCGGGTCAGTACATCTGCTATCAAGAATCACAAAGATGATTGCTGACATTGAAGAATAACATCATGGACCCAGTGATGCAATGCACAACCCTCCCTAGCCACTCAGAATCTCTCAAAAGATTTCTGTTTAATTTCTCTCAGAGATTACACGCATTTCTATCAACTTTCTCACTCCGAGTTAGTTGGTATTGAAAAGGTGGCAGTCTGCTCCAGCCTCCGATCACTAAAACCAAAGTGCACTATTAAGTCTAGAGCCAAAAGAGATCATCCATAAATCTCTATAGGACACTTATCCATTATAAGCTGGTTTCTCACACACTGTGAAAACCAGTAATATCATTAGAGTCCTATGCATTATCCTTGTGATCTTGCCAGAACATCAGAGTGATACTTAAGTATTCACAATGACGATGGAAATCCTGCTTGAGCCAACATCAAACAAGCTCTCGGTAGGTGACTTGTGCGATTCTTATGAATCAAACTTGTGACAACTTGAAAGTAACAGTGGTGCGATTCTATATGAATCAAACTTGTTACAGGTTATGAATTAACGATTGATGAATTTTGAAATGCTAAAACTCTCGATGTGTCACAAAACCACTTTAGCAAGTGACGCGTCGATTGATTTTCAAATCAATTTTTATTTAATCGGTGAGATAGTAACTCACTGGTTCACTCTTATTGTGTTGTCTGCTTTGAGACATTCCAATAATGAGAACATGCTGAGTACGATGAATCAAATACACATGTGTTAGAAAGATTTAATACTATAAGCTGGAAATCCTGTCAAGGAGATTCTTCTTAAATTGAATCTACCTGATCACAGGTCGATCCTCACAGATTCGAAGGTTACTTCAACCAAACACGGGCGAATGACAAAGCTATATTCGTCCCCTCACTTTATTGCTAACTGTTTTATTTCAGGATTAATATAAAGATGGTCATGGAGGTACTTGGTTCTAGCCGACTCATATATTCATAGCCACATGCTCATACTCGACCGACATCTATAAAGACATCATGAAAGCTTAAGTACATATTTCAAGACTTCCACTACTCTGATACCGTACGTCCTTCTCGAAGCGACGAAGTGTTAAAGTTAAAGAACTTTGAGAAAGATGCATCATTAAAGCTTTCAAGCTATCAAATCAAGAAAGGTATGAGCATGTCGGTCCTAAAGTCACAAGTTCACAAGATGGCAAAGTTTACGAGAAGGCAAAAAGAGATTATGCTTGGTCGATGATCTCAAGATGCTTAAGATCACATATTCACATACATGTCAAACTAAAGGAACAAGCTTAAGCCTAAAGTCAATGATCATTACGCCATATTCACAAGAAAATGAAAAGAAAAAGAAGTTCGCGAGCACAAGAATGAAGACCTTCATAGTATGCTAGGTTTAAGTTTTTGTAAAATGGAGTGACCTCCCTTAGGGGGAGATTGTTAGGAATACGAAAATCCTAGGAAAGTATCGGTCATTCATTTGAGACTAATATGGATATGATGGTGGAACGGATGAATGATTGAATTAAGGTTGTGATGGATAAGTAGATGAGTAATGTTGAGTGGGATGAATTGATCCATATTGAGATGGTGGAAACTGTTGTTGAAGCTGAGGATTGTTGTATGAAGACTGATAAGTGTTGAAGTGAGGTGGTGTCATCTGCTGATTTGCAACAAATGCAAGTGGATCTTGATTGCGTTCACGCAGAAGACGGACTTCATTTGCATGGAGTTCGTGTTGTTCAAGATATGCATGAAGCTGATCAAAGTTGGTAGTATGCAAATCTTTTACAAGCTTGACATCAGTCACAAACTTACTCCATTCAGGTGGAAGACTGTTTAAGAACTTGGTATTAACTTGAAATTGCTCCATTTTCATGTTGTAAATGTTTATGTCATTAATCAGCTGAGTAATTCTCAAGTAATACTTATGAAGTGATTCCCCCTTGATGTGAATAAACTTATCAAATGCATCATACAGTTTACACTCTCTTTCCTGCTTAGTCAAAGAGGCACCGTGCATCAGTAACTGAAATCTCTCCCATAAATCCTTGGCAACTCTGTGATGATTCACAAGTGAATAGATATCAGCTGGTAGACCTTGAAGAATGATATTGGTTGCTTTCATATCACAATCAGCTTGAATTTTCTCAATAGCAGATAATTCAACATATTTCTTTGTTCTGGTCACCCCATTCTCTTCTATAGTAGGCCAAATGAGTGGACCGTTTTCAACTGATTCAAGTATCATTCTTCCATGCTCTTTGTTTTGCATGTATAATTCCATTCTACTTTTCCAAGAATCATACAGGTCCTTGTCCATCATATGTGGACGATTGTCAGCACCGGAGAGTATCATGTAGTCAGCAAGAGTATTCTTTTGTCTAAGTAGAATAATGGAATCCATTTTAATGTGATAAGATAAAAGATGATCGAACAGTGATTGGAGGTTGTTGTGTTAAAGTGAGGTTTCATTAATGAAGTTGGGTCTTTGGAATACATGGGATTTTACAATTCTTGATAAAACCAGGAAATAAAGTTTTCACAAGATTTTAGAAATCAAAGAACAACCGTATAATTCACCTGATGAAAGTGTATAGTTCTTCCAACTAAAGCGTATAAATGACCTAAGAAAATGATGTATAAATCGCCTAAAGATGATGTATAATTCGCCTTAAGAGATGATGTATAAATCGCCTTAGAAGTGAGTAATGTATAAATCGCCTGACTTACTAACACGTATAAATCGACTTTGATGAAATACGTATAAATCTCCTGACTTAAGAATACGTATAATTCGCCTTTGATAAAATACGTATAAATCGCCTGACTTAAGAACACGTATAATTCGCCTTAACAAGATACGTATAAATCGCCTTAAGAACAAAACGTATAACTCGCCTTTGGAACAACGTATAAATCGCCTGAACAAAAAATCACGTATAATTCGCCCAATCCACTTCGAAACTCAAAAATCAAAAATCTTAAAAAGACTCACTTTTTGACGTTTTTACCCGATTTTTCTTGTACTTCTTACCTATCTAAGACTATTAGAACTTTAAAAACACAAACTTTAACATTTTTGACAATAAAAATTTGAAATCAAGATTCTTGATACAAAACCCTTTTTCTAACCAAAAAGACTCAAAAAGATGAAGTTTTTGATGGTTTTTCAAAGATTTTATTATACTTCTAGCCTAAACAAAGATAAATAATGAAGAAAGTTTAAACCTTTATGGTTTTTAAAACCTCAAAAAGTGAAAACTTTTTGAAAGGTTCAAACCAAGAAGACGAGCAAAACGAGTAGACAAAACGCACATAACACCTTCATAAACACCACATGGCTCTTGATACCAATTGTAGAATTTCTTAGCACATATAGTATGGAAATCGTTTAGAGTTTTTAGAGAGAGAAAGAGGTGGTTGGATGAACACTTAGAGAGAGAAACAAAGAATAGAATATTAGATTAAGTGTGTGAGAAAAATGAACAACCAACCACCCTCTCCATGTGTGGAGAGGGTATAAATACTCAATGCTAAACCGGCCATGGGCTTACACTTGGGCTTTCTATCTGTCTTTGGCCCGGTTAGCTTACTAACATTACATATGATAACTTCTACGAGCTATGACTAACTATATTGATAGTGACTGATACTTTTCGTGTTTCTAACATTGGTCAATTGCTTAGGAAAGACATCAAACCACTAAATGTGTATAGACGTGCTCAGTTTGAGGAGCCAACTATTATTCCTGATGATGCACCAACGGGTGAGGCTTTCAATTATCCTAAGGATTGTGTTGATAAAATCCATAAATCTGCTGGTAATAGAGGTATGAAACCGGCTTCTTTTGCTTCCATATTAAAGGATAACACGTCCAAGAAGACTGTTAATATTCTAAATTGTGGCGACATTACGGGAATTACATTAGATTATAATTAGCCTAAAACACAAGGACTAGATGTGTAATTATGCAATAGTTAACTTGTGTAAAGGCTATATAAGCCCATCTAACCTTCCTAAGAGGGGTGAAGCTCACATTTGTAACAAACCATTCATTTATTCAGTATGTTAGGCCAATTGAGTGCCCAATTGTTTGTGCCTTGATTTAAGCAGAAATTAGGCTAAGAGTTGAAGACTCACTAAAGACCATCAGTGAGCAATGAAAGGACTCCCTGAAGCATAGCTTCAACGAGCAACCTCAACGGTATTCAAGTCAAAGACATTGTCAATGAAGTCGAAGATTACTTGAAGACATACTCGTTAGCTGAGATGGATATCAGCTGGTATGTAAACGGAATACGCTGAAGGTTTGAAGAGATTCAGGGGTGGTAATACCCTGATGATCTTGTTACCCTTTGAAGATAAACAAGCTGAAGTTACTATTATCTCTAAGTGAAGTTTAGGCGGGATGGTTCGATAAAGCAAAATTTTAGGACAAAGTGTCTTTCGAATTAAAGTCTACCTAAGTACGAGTTGGTGAAAGAAGTGAATAGTTAGTAGAACTGTTCACAAAAATATGTGCGGGATGTTTCCAAGAATGGACGAGCATTAAATGCAGACGTACTTTCACCACAGGATTCTTGACACGTCCCACTTACCTCCACTAAGGAATCAACCTTGTATCACTATAAATAGGGAATGTATTGAGTAGTAAATGTTATCACTTTTATTATTGTAGTTATTATAGTAATTTACTACTTTGTCAAAGTTAGATAATAGTCAGCTGATCCTATCAGCGGGTTTGTATAAGTTCGCTTGTAAACTTGATAATCTATCAAGTTTACTTGTTCACATGGTAATCTTAGGTTGCCATTCAATAAGTGTGATCTTTATCAATAAAGAATTACATGATTGAAAAGTTATATCTTGTGTTGCATGTTTACTTTGGTGTTGTATATTTCCATATAAACGTGTAAATTGAGACTTTAATTGGTATCAGAGCGGTTTGATTTATAAAACCATTTTATAAACCGTTCAAAGTTTTTAAAATCAAGATCCAATCATGTTTGGAACTATCCCATCACCTTAAGTTCCTAATCTTGGAAATACTAGAAACACAAACAGGGTAGAAAATGTTTTTGAACCCGACAGTGCCAACAATAGTGGTACAAATAACGTTGTTGGTGAAGATGATCTCCCTCAACTTCTTGATTCTAGGGGAGGCTCTCATGTCACAAATGTCCCACAACTTGATGTAGAATATTTCACTAGTTGGAAAGATAGGTTTTTAGTCTACCTTGATGGACTAGAACCTTTTCTACTTGAAATCTTAGAAAATGGACCATTTGTACCAAAATCTACTGCTTCCACACATGAAAACTTTCTACCTAAACCTCAAAAGCAATGGAATGTTGCTGATAGAAAGCTTGCCAATCAAGATAAGAGACTGAAAAGTATCATTATCTCGTGTCTTCCAAATGACACAATAAAAGTTGTCATCAAATGTTCCACTACTAGAGAGATGTAGAATGATTTAATTGTAAGTCATGAGGGACCAACTGAAGGTGAAAAGGTGAAAGAAACCTACATCAGGCTGAAAATCTTGTTAAATGAACTTGATAACACAGATGTTAAAATCCCTCAAGCTGAGGTAAATGTTACGTTTGTTAACAACTTACCAAAGAAATGACTAAGTATGAATTAGACTCAGAGAGCTAATAATTCTATCAAGGATGATAGTCTAGCTACTCTATTTGGCAAATACAACTATGAAGAAGAGCTGATCGATCAAATCTATGAGTCTGAGACTAAGAGATTTACATTCAGAGCTCTACATCAAAAGCTTTGATTTCTAACAATTGTTCTCAGGACAGTGACTCAGATGTTGAAGAGGATACCAGGAGCAGCAGTGAGTTCTTGGCTGACCTGAATGCCGAGTTTCATGACAAATCACTTTTAGCAAATTAGCAGAGATTCTACAAAAGATCAGGAAGAGTTAGTGCTAGTAGGAAACTCTTGGATAAATAAAATGAAACATGCTTTGCATGTGGGAAACTAGGTCATTTTCAAAAAGATTGTCCAACCAATAAAACATCCTCACCATCTTATCCTTCTTCAAACAAATCCTATAACAAACCTAAATTTCACACAAATTCATCTTCATCACATCAGCACAATCAAAATGCTGATAATGGTCAAAAGGACTACAGGGTTAAATACAAAGCTCTTAAAGCTTAGTTAGCACTTCTCACCAAAAAGATTGATGTCGTGTTAAAGAGCAAAAGTGAAAAAGGGTTGGTAGCTGCGTCATTTTACTAGGATGAAGAATATCTATCTTCTGAAGATAATGGTTAAAGCATTTATGGCTATTGCTGAATGCTAAGGATAAACCGGGTGTAGGAAAGACTGATGCTAGGTCTGGTTAGTGGGTTGAAATCACCATGAAACAAGTACAAAGACTTCAATCTATAAATGATGGTGATGAAAGAAAACATGTGTTAGATTATACAAATGTAGCACTCCACTATGTGGAAGATCAGAGGAAAAACTTGCTTAGCAAGTTTAACTCTCTTAAACAAGAGTTGTCCTCATGTATATCTAAACTCATTGACCTCAATAGTACCAAAGTCCAAAACCTTGTCCTTCATCATGAGATTACCAGGATAAATCTAGAAAATGAATATCCGAAGGATGAAATCTCTGACTTAAAGAAAGTCATTGAGAAATGGACCTCTAGTAAAGTCACCCTTGACCAATTGCTCACTGAGCAAATCCTTGGTAACATTGTTCGTTCCTTGGGTGGAAGAGGGAAATGAAAAGAAACAGTCTCCTCAAAAGAGGTTTTGTTCACCAAGCGTGAGAACTCTCCCTCTGATACTACTCCTGAGGTCACCTATGACACCGAGTCTGAGTATGATAATCAGGAACCTCTACCTCCACTATCTAAACTTTTAAGGGCTGAGCCCATGGTACATTAAATGATGTCATACCACCTGCTGACTTGATTCAAACCTATATAGTCTCTGATAAGACTAAACATGTCACTGAAAAGGAATCATCAGTTAAGATTATCAAGAAAAAGGCTCAAACCAAGACACCCTCTGTCCCTGACCTTAGTCCTGAATGGAAACCTCACTCATCCACTGAGCAACTTCTCCTTACTCTGATAAAAGAAGTAAAAGTACTCAAAGAACAAATAAAACCTTCATCAGATGTCTCATCTTCTGTCTCTCAAACAATTAGTTCTAAGTCTAAAAAAGGAAAATAAAAGGCTAAAACTAAGCCTTGAAAAAACTGTGGTTTCAAAAATCACCTCTTAGAGGACTGTTATAACAAACCTCAGTATACCATTTGCCAATCCATAGACCACATGACTAAAGAACACCCTGAACAAGTTGTTGTTAAGAGGACCCTAACTCAGCTGAAAGCTCAGAAACCTCAGGTTACCTCTTCTAGAAAGGCTCTTAAGATTCCCAAACCCTTTATACCTTTTAAATATTGTGGGTTCAATGACCATCACTCTGATGAGTGTGAATACTACACTGGATGTGACACCTGTGATGGTATTGCCCATGAACCCACTGACTGTGACAAGAAAGCCATTCACAACAACATGAAATTAAGGATTACTAATCAGCGATCCAATGAGCCCATTGAAAAGTGGGTTCACAAAAAAACTGATATGTTTCAAATTTTTGTGCATGATTACTTAAAGAGATCTATATGGTATCTAGATAGTGGTTGTTCTAGACACATGACATGGGTTAAACAATATCTACACATATATTCAAAGGAGTCAGGTCTTAAAGTGGTATTTAGGGATAACTCTTTAGGTAGCACAGAAGGATATGTCTCAGTGAACTACAATGGAATCACATTCACCAAGGTTGCTTATGTGAATGGTCTGAAACATAACTTGATCAGCATTAGCCAATTATGTGATGCAAATTTTTGAGTGTTGTTTACCAAGACTCAAGGAACCATATTCAACCAAAACAATGAAGTTGTGCTTATTGCTTCAAGAAGAAGAGATGTCTATGTCATTGATATGTCATCTTACAATGAAGAAAGCAATGCATGTTTCTTTTTCAAAGCATCCAACAGTGTAAACTGGCTTTGGCATAAGAGACTATATCATCTCAACTTCAAAAACATCAACAAATTAGCCAAACAAAACCTTTTTGCTGGTCTTCCTTCTCTTACTTTTTCAAAAGATAAACCTTGTTCACCTTGTGAGAAAGGGAAGCACCACAAAGCATCATTTAAAACTAAAAAATTATTCTCCATCAACAAGTGCTTACATCTCCTTCATATGGATTTGTTTGGACCTGTTAAATCTCAAACCATCAGTCACAACAAATATACCTTAGTCATAGTAGATGAGTACTCAAGGTACACATGGGTATTTTGCTTAAAGAAAAAGAGTGATGCAGCTGATTGCATCATGTCTTTCATCACAAAGATGGAAGACCTAAATGAAGTAAGGGTAAAAGAGCTAAGAGTGACAATGGAACGGAATTTAGAAACCACAAGCTGGTCTTTAAAATATGTTTAGGTTCAAAGCTTTATTTAGACCGCGTTAAGGGCTAAAATATGTTTCTTGATTTGGGTGTTTACTGTTTCTATTGTTGGTCTTTAAAAAATAGTTGGTAACTTATTTGAATGTGACTTTTTAATTGTTTGCGTGTAGTTTGGTTTTTGTTTCATTAAACGAGCTGGATGTGTAATTTTGTGGTGTTGGGTAGGTCCAGTTTGAACAGTGTTGCCTTGGCTATGATGATTTGGTCATCCGGTGGCTCGTGAACTTGGCTATGCAAAAAACTGGATGGAAAAAATTGCAACTGTCTTTTGCAGCCTCCACGATAAACCGATGAGTTGTGATTTTGCTATCGTAAAAGTCCGTTTACCCAAAATGCAATCGGGTTTTACGGCCAGTGTAACATCTAAGCCTAAATGGAGGTGGCTTTATAACTTGCAACCTAAATTAACAGTCAAAGTTTAGGGTCAAAAGTTTGTTTGTTTTGGGGCTTGCTAAAATGACGTTAAGTAAATGATCGCGTTTAACAGCAAAATTATGCGTAATTGGTCACCAAAAACGAAGCCATTTGTGGTTTGGCGTTGACAGTTTTAGACTGGGGACATATCAAACAACACAGTCCTTTGTAGGTATATAGTTTGGAGAAAAGGCAAGATGTTTATTATTTGCTACGACGTAACACTCTCAACCTTGTTACGTCATAGAGCTTTCGAAAAGGGATTAGTTTCGGCTCTTAACTTGTTACGCCGTAACAAGTTTTTCTTGTAACGCCATTGAGCTTTCGGCTGAAGCTTTTATTACTTGTTGCTATTTTTGTTTTTTAGAAAAGTGTAAGGGTATGTTTAGAACGTTTTTCTATTTTATTAAGTTTCTTTTCCTCCTAAATAATTTATAATTATAAACTAGAAAGGTACCCGCGCAATGCAGCGGTGGGTACTCTGTGACTATATTTTGCGACGAGCACATGTTATTCGGTTAAACATTTTTTAACAACTGTAAAAATTAATAATAATTTAAACTAAAAATAACTTTAAATAATAACAATGCAAAGTATTTCATATCCAAATAAACGTAAGGTCCAAACGAAAAAAGAGAACATAAGTAGCATCTTTGAAACATAAATCAAAATAGACGGGTACCCACGTGTTGCGGCGACGGATTCCCGTATAATTAAATTTTCCAGCGAGGTTCAAGGGCCGGAAGAATCTTGAATGGCTGAATCTATTGTGTGTGAAGTATGATTAGTTTGTGTTGTAGTTTTTTGATTTTTTCATAAACCATGAGTTTTTTTATATTAAAATTTTATAATTCACATTTTAATGTATATCAATAAGCTTTTTTTAGTTTTATATGTTACAAATATTGATATGGTGGTTACCCATTTTTCCCATTAAATCACTTATTTATCATTAATATAACCATTACAAGTTTTGAGGTTACATGATGATAAATGAGATCTTACGAAAAGGATTATAATAAGCAATGAAAGCATTACTTATAACGACCCATACTTTTAATGACACATAAATTTCTAGGCTTTTAATTATATGTGTATGTATTGATTCCAAAGCAAAAACAAAACAAATCTATACTAATTTGTTAATTTTCTTTTTAAGTAATGTTTTTTGTCTTAATTTTTTAAGACTACTTTTTATAAAAAGTCTTAAATACATTATAAAGTAGTTAAGAATAACCGTTATAAGTTTTGAGGTTACATTATGATAAATGGGATGTTACAAAAGAGATTATAATAAGCAATGAAAGCATTACCTGTAATGGCCCATACTTTTAATGACATGTAAATTTCTCGGCGTTTAATTATATTTGTATATATTGATTCCACAGCAAAAGTAAAACAAATCTATACTAATTTGTTAATTTCCTTTTTAAGTAATGTTTTTTGTCTTAATTTTTTAAGACTTCTTTTTATAGAAAGTCCTAAATACATTATAAAGTAGTTAAGAATAACCGTTACAAGTTTTGAGGTTACATGATAATAAATGGGATGTTACAAAAGAGATTATAATAAGCAATGAAAGCATTACCTGTAACGGCCCATACTTTTAATGACACGTAAATTTCTAGGCTTTTAACTATATGTGTATGTATTGATTCCATAGCAAAAGTAAAACAAATCTATACTAATTTGTTAATTTTAAGTAATGTTTTTTTGTCTTAATTTTTAAAGACTTCTTTTTATAAAAAATCCTAAATACATTATAAATTAGTTAAGAATAACTGTTACAAGTTTTGAGGTTATATGATGATAAATAGAAGGGTACCCGCACAATGCCGCGGCGGGTACCCGGTGACTATTTTTGTGGCAAGTAAATCTATCTATATCTATATCTATATCTATATATTCCAATATACATAAGTTTAAAAAGACCATAAATACCCCTCTCAAAAAAGAATACTGAAATTCTAAGATGTCTACTTTGGTCATTTTACTTACAAAATTTAAATGAAAGAGTGTTTATGGTAATCTATTAAAAAGTAAAATCTTATGAAGAAAGCTTCATAATTTTTGGTCTGGTACAACCTTCACCATTCTAATCGGGCTTCCAAAACTTAAATACCTACACATCTGACTAATACCATTCATTCCAAAAACATCAACCAACTTGAATCATAAACCCTAACGCTTGATCATTAAAAAATCTTTTGAAACAAGTAAGTATCTTTATCATTTTCTAACAAAAAACAATCTGATGTTTTTAATTTTTAGGATTTACAGCCAGGTCAATTCATAAAAAATGAGTATGCACATCGATTTGTCAAGATGAGAGTTAGTTCTTCAAAAGATATATTCCTCATTTTCTTAAACCCTTTCTTATACATTGCAATCAGGGGCGTCTTTGAGGGTGTGCAGGGTGGGCGACCGCACAGGGCCTCAAAATTTTTAAAGGCCCCAAAATTTGTCCCCTTAACAATATGTTAAATGTTTAGATAACTAATTTGCATTATATCTTATAAAAAATGACATTTTATCTATAACATGTCTTCTCGAAAGGTTTCATTGTTGAATTTCAGATAGGGCCCTCAAAAATTTTAGAAATTTAGAGACGGCCCTGATTGCAATCATTATCATTCGTCTAATTTTATATATTTGCAAATTGTTTTTCTGATATGTTCGAGGTCACATAATAGAAGCAAATGAAATAGCATAACTGAAAGATCTAAAACGTGTTTTCAAGGATTTAAAGGTTAGTTTGTGTTATGTGTTTTCTATTATGAACTATCTTAAAAACTAGGGCTTTTCTGGTAACAATTGAAAATGTCAAATATTTCAAAGGAAGAAGCAATATTTTCTGACCATCTTCATACAAGAATGTTTATCTATAAGCCAAATATACATTTTGTATAAAAACGAGGTTATTGATCTCTTATTTTTTTTCTATTCTAGATATGCGTTTTGTTGTTGTTTGGGCAGATACATACGCAATTCAAGTAGAATGTATGTATTTAAGAGTTGTGATTTTTATAATTGAATTCAAACATAAGATCGCTTCGTTTTTCATGATTTAATTAGGTTTAAACTAAAAATACTAGGGTTTATCTTCAGAATTTCTGTTGGTCTTGAACTGTTTATGTAAATGGACATTAACTGTTTGATTAAATGTTTGGTCATGTGAATATGAAGTTAAAATAAAAAGTTTGTTGATCATGGGTACTAAAATCCTATTTTGTTTAATTTCTAATATGAAAATGTAGTCACCGATGCTCTCATATGTACTCATTTTATACAACTGTTGAATCTATATATATATATATATATATATATATATATATATATATATATATATATATATATATATATATATAAACCCTTTCAAGTTTACCAATATTGATGTGTAGGTGGAAATTGATCTTCTAGTGGCAAAAGAACCCTCTCAAGAAGCAACAGATATGGAGACCGTGGCTAAGGTTATTAACACACAACGGTATACTATTTTGTTTCACTAAAAGGCACTATTGATGTGGTATAAATTGTTTATGTATTGAATTTCATGTGCTTTATTCAATAGTTAGGGTGATCAATTTGTGTTAATTCGAGCTACATACACATCGATTAGCATATGTTAAGCAATTTTTTGTTACCTTATGCTAAAGTTAAGGATAAGAGCACACATAATGTTTTAATGTGTCGTTACAAGCTGCTTGAGGTTATCTCAAGAACACAACAAATATGCAGAGGTAAAGATTAGTTTAGATGCCTCCCATGGCTTGCAAACTCGTGCTACCTTTAGTCGATTATTAATATTTTTCGGTGTTGTTCTCTTTTTGAAGTGGGATAAACTTTACATATATTGATAGTTTTTTTTCACTTAGCTAATATTAGTTATATATGTTCCTTGACATAACTTGATCTAATAGGCATGCCTTAATGATGATGTGTATTGTGTTTTTAACTAAATCAGGGTAATATTAATAGTCACACATTTATTAATAATCACACATTTATTTTGATAATAAATTCATAAGTTTCTTTTTACCAACTTCGAATTAGAACAGGTTACTAATCTTTGAATTTGTAATCTTATAGGCCTGTGATAGTTCCTTCATCAGATGCCAGCCAAATTGATGCCTGAATATCGCATTAAATTTGCCACCGGTAGGTGATAGCAAACCACAAGGGAATTCAACTTTAGTCTCTTAATTGCATATATCTATGTTTATTGAACAAATCATTTACTTTTTAACTAGATGTGGTTATATATGTGGCATTGTACAAGGTCTGTTAGACCCCCAATTAAATAGCCGTTTCAAAAATACTCATCGTATACGACGTCTAACTTAGTAATTTTGCATGCCTTTTTTGCATATTTACGACCATGTCATTGACAGGTTTAAGAAACTGCAGCCCAAAAAGGAATTCAATGGTTAGCATATTTCTTTTGATAGACTATCATCTCTCCAAGAGAATTTTTTTCAGTTGCAGAATGATAAAATATGAATGGGGATCAATTTTAACAGTTTGATTGATTGTTGTTTAGGGATAAAGAGATGAACAAAATATCTGCATTTCACACTTTG
>BQNB010104579.1:1088-23786 GCA_026074375.1 Tanacetum coccineum | reverse complement strand
GCAAACAGACAATGTTGTTGATCTTTGTGATTGTTTCTTTGCTGCTTTTGAATATAGCTGAAAAGTGCATGAGCTCCTGATTTTTGCTACACTTTGCTTCTAGTTTGCACAGCTGACTTAGGATCACCATGTATTTGACTTTTTGGGTGAATATTGTGAATCCTAAGAGTAGGAGTAGGACTGACTTTGATTTCTATTAGTAAGCTATTGAAGTTAGTTATCACACCCACTTCATCATAAGATGCCTCATCAAAACTTCATGTCTTAGACATGTGAAAGATTTCGAGCTCTGGCATAGGTGAATCATCAGGATCAAGCCTACTAGAATTAACTGGCTCACTACCAGAATTAATTGAAGGAGTACTAGTAGAGTTGTTTTCAGATACTATCCCTAAATGCTTTAGAGCAATTTCTTCCAACTCTCTTCTAAAAGCTAGAATCTTAGGATTATCTTCTGAAGTGTCAGTAGAAGAAGCCTCCTTCTTTTGTTGAGGTTCTGTCAAGATCTCCTCTTTCTTTGAATCCTTGATTCAACTTTTTCTTCAGTATTCTTTACAGCTGAAGGCACAACAATAAGCTCTACATCCTCATCTTTTTCCTCAGGAGCATTAGAATTTGGAGTTTGTGAAGTACCTGCACTGTTAGTTACTTCCGAAGCACCTGCATGTAGGTTAGCTTGATTCTCCAAAGATACAGGAATATAGTTCATAGAATCAGTAAGATAGTCAAAATCAAACATCTATCTATACCCTACCCCTTTGACATTGGGTTTATTTTCAAGAAAATTGACATGCAGATTTACTTCTACTCTTTTGGTTACTAAATTATAAACCCTATAGGCTTTGTTATTTAGTAAGTAACCAACTAAAAAACCCTCATCAGATTTTCCATCAAAATTGCCAAGCACACTAAGAGTATCTAAAATTGTAACATGACACCCAAAAGGTCTTATGTAGCTAATAATTGGTTTGTGGCCAAACAAAAGCTCATAAGGAGTTTTGTTTTGAGGTTTAGTCACTCTTACCATATTAAAAATATAGTAAGCAGTACTAACTGCTTATGCCCAAAAAGTAGTTGGTAAGAGTGAGTCTGCTAGCATAGTTTTAGCAGCCTCAATTAGGGTCATGTTCATTCTTTCAGCAACTCCATTCTGCTGTGGAATTCTGGCATTGCTATACTCTTGTTTTATTCCTTTGTTTCCATAGAATTCAAGCATGTCTCTATTCTTAAATTCAGTGCCATTATCTGATCTAATGATTTTAACCCTATGATTAAGCTGGTTTTCAATATGCCTAATGAAGTTTTGAAGAATGCCACTTGTTTCATCCTTAGAGGCCAAAAAGAATACCCAACTAAATCTGGTACAATCATCAGTAATCACAAGGCAATAACTTGCATGATTAATGCTTTTTACAGAAGTAGGTCCAAAAAGATCCATATGCAAGGTGTGTAATGGCTCAGTGATTAATCTTTCTAATTTAGCCTTGCAGGAGGCCTTGTGTTGCTTTCCTTTATGGCAAGCAACACATGTATGGTCATTTCTAAAAACCTTGGAAGGTAGACCTCTTACGAGGTTTTCCTTCACAAGTTTGTTTAGGTTTTTAAAATTGATATGACCTAACCTCCTGTGACACATTCTAGATTCATCAGATGTGGCTTTGGCAATCAAACATGCAAAACCTTTTATGAGAGAAGGTGTCTTCATATCAAAACTATACATATTGTGATGTCTAGGAACCTTTAGAAGTATCTGATTTTCATCAGGCATCTTAAAGTCAGAAGACACAACATGACATTCAGTTTCAGTAAAAAGAACCTTATGATGTTATCACATATTTGTGATATTGAGAAAAGATTAAAATGCCCTAATTCTTTTACAAAAGACACACTATCGAAATCTAAATTACCAACTCTTATTTTTCCTTTACCAGTTATGTAGCCTTTGCTACCTCCAAAGGTAACAGATCCCCCATTGAATTCTTCAAAATCCTCTAGTTGATCCTTGTTACCTGTCATGTGCCCTGAGCATCCACTATCAAATATACCTTTATCTACCATGTTCTTCAGTGGATGATCCTGCCCATGAAAAAGAGAAATTAGTTTCTTGTAGGGACCCAGGCCTTTACAGGCTTGGTTCTGCCTTGTGGACCTTTTGTAATCACAGTTCTAATAAAAGTTGGTCCACCATTATAATTGGAGTTTGGGCTAGTGTTTCTCCAATTATAACCTGCTGAGGTCTTAACAGCAGATCCCTAATTTCCCTTTACAGCATGAAAATGAGACATTTGTGCTGTAATTTTTGCAAAGGGTCTTCTTACAGATGAATGTGATTTAGAAAAATGCCTTCTTTGATTAAATTGATTCACCTGCGGTCTTTTAGGAATAAAGCTGTTTGATATCCTGGTAGGTACCGGATGTCTAGATCTAACAGTATTAACATTAGAATTAACAGTATTAACTCTAGGCCTAACATAATTAATATTTGTCCTACCAGTATTAATATTAGTCCTAACAGAATTAATGATTAGCCTACCAGTATTAAGTTGTACTGGTCTAGGAACAAATTGATTAGCATGATTAATCCTGTCAGTATTAGTCCATACTGGTTTTGCCATCATGTTACCAGTATTAAAAACCCTTTGTTTCTTAACCTCAGCCTCTCTTGCCATTTTCTTTTCATAATAGTCACAATCTTTAATCAAATGACTTAGACTACCACAAACAAAACATTTCTTCTTTGTGAAAGAGTAACCTTCCCCTAGTTCTCTTTCCATCATAGCATTCCAATTCTTCCTGTTAACTTTAGGTGTTTCTTGATCTTTGATTGGTTGCCTAGGAGTTTTTATGTGTGAGACACAACTAGGTTCAACCTCTTTTGATTTTGGAGCAGACACACCTTTTTCATTTGTTGTTATAGGTGTAGACACATACACTTCTGGAGGTACTCTTGAAATCTCAGATTCAGGATCAACAGAATGTTCAGAGGAAGTTCCAATAGATCCTGCACTGTCATTAGATTGACAGGTAGAATATTCACTGGATCTATCATCTGATACACTGGGTTCAGGCTCTTGGGGTCCCTTTTTACCATAAACATACAAAGACTCATCAATTTCTTCTTGTGGTGTAGGAGTATAATCTCCACTTAAGGGATGTGGAACACCTTTAAAATCATTAGTTTTTATAAATCTACTGTACAAAGGTTTTCCAACTGAGTCCTCTTCTGAACAATTAAAAACAGAAAAATTCATTTCTTCCTCATAACTTAGAACCTCATTGTTTGATTGTATTTCATACCCTAAGCCAACTTTACTATTTGAACTCATGCCAGAATTAATTAATCTCCAAAGATTCTTGGAAGAATCTTTCCATGAATCTAATGTTTTCTGCAATTGTTCCTTTTCTTTTACAGCTTTCATTCCAATTCTCCTATATTTTTTAAGCTTTTCATCTTTTTCATATATTTCATTTGCCTGAAATGTAAGCTTTTCATTTAGAGAAAGTTGCTGTTTTTGAAAAGTAACAAGTTGAGCTTCTAGTTTCTTAACAGCTTGACTATAGGCAAGTATTTGTGCTTCTTGATCACCTAACTGATTCATTTGTTCATCACACAGTGTTTTAAGGGTATTGTATGAATCAATGCAAGTTTTAGAACATAATGATACCTCATTATTTGAGCTGATTGCCATGAGTGCATGATTTGACTCTTCTTCCTCTACTGTATGTTCTCCCCAATTGACAATACCATCATCCATTGTCAGCAAGCCCATCTGATTCTTCTCTTGCTTTCCAGCTTCTTGGTGTTGATAAAATGAGTCTCTCCTCTTCTTTCCATCATGTGTCCCCTTTGTTGTACATTCCCTAGCAAAGTGACCAGTGTTGTGACAATTGAAGCATTCAAGCTTCTTTTTGTCAAAACCAACAGGTGTTTTTCCATCCACACGAACTCTCCTTCCTTTTTTCTTATAGAACTTCTTCATTCGAATAACAATCATTGCTATCTGCCAGTTTATGTCCATCTCTTCAATGTCCAAGTCATTAATTTGTTCCAGGTCTTCATGAAGCAAGTCCCTATCTTCTGATTGTTTGGCAAAGAGGGAATAAATAACTTCATCAGCAAAACCAGCAAGAACTTCTTTTTTAGGAATATTGGTTGAAGAAGTAGAAGGAGTGCAAGTACTGTAGGTACTAGTAAAACCAGACTTAACCTTATTAGTGCTGCTTTTGCTTTGTGAAACAAAAGCAACATTTTGAGCACTTGAAGATGTTTTTGAGGCACCTTGGATTTCCTGCTCAAAAACCCTAAGGTTATTGTACAGATCATCAATAGATAAAGTGTCAACATCTGGTTTAGTTCTCATAGTCATTGCCAGATTAGACCATGCTGGGGGCAAAGATCTGAGAAACTTATGATTTGCATCCTCAGTTGATACTTTAGCACCATGAGCTTCTAACTGTGAAAGTAATTGTTGGAATCTGTCATATCCCTTTTCTAACCCTTCTGAACTGGATATTGTAAATGCTTCAAACTGTTGTTTGAAAACAGCCTTCTGCATTTTCTTTGAATTTGCATTACCACCAAACCTAGTTCTGATGGCTTCCCAGATTTCTTTTGCATCATCCATTCCATGAAATCTTCTCATATGTTCCTTGGGAATGGCCATCAGCAAGATATTCTTAGCCTTCCTTTCCTTTTCAACAGCTTGAATTTCTGCAGCAGTTACTGGTGGAAGTATTCGAATAACACCATCCTTTCCAGTTGAAATTCTCTTCTTGGAGTTTCCATTCTGAATTACCTTCCAAACATCATTGTCAATGTACTCAAGGTAATGTTCCATCTCCATAGCCCATATATCATACTCCTCCTTCTTTAGAATTGGGAGTTTGATATTTAAGATAGCAGTTGTTTGAGGAATCACCTGTTGTTGTTTAGGTGCAGCACCAGTGTCTGATGCATCTTCATGGTTTGATGCTTCATCATCACTGAGATGTTGAGAGAACTCATCATTAGCAGGTTGAGACATTTTGTAAAGAATTGTAGGAGAGTGTTTGTTTGTGGTTCTAGTGATTCTTCTTACTCAGAGTCCCTCTATTGGCTCTGATACCACTTGTAGGTCCTTGGTTTTGGATCTATATAGCCTTTGTAAGACAATAGCTAACTTGAATAAATCCAAATCAACTATGTGAGAGACACTGACTATGAATATCAAGTGTTAATGCGGAATCTTAACACAAGTATTAAGAAGAACACAATATAATACTAACTTTGCTATTGATTTCTATTAAGCTTCAATGCTTCTATTTGTTATATATAAAACTCTATGCCGTAGGGTTCCTTTTATACACCAAGGAAACCCTAGAAGGCTTTACAAAACGTGTGAAAGGATAATGCATATCCTTTCCTAAGATATCTCCTAAAATATCTCCTAAACAGACTTAACTACATACGACCAGTACTAACTATAGTACTGCCACTCTACCAGTACTAACTATAGTACTGCCAGACTTAACTTAGTACTGCCAGACTTAACTTAGTACTGCCAGACTTAACTTAGTACTGCCAGAACTAACTAATACTACCAGACTTAACTGTTATACTACCAGTATTAAGTCTTTTACAATATATTTCCCAACATTTTCTCGGCCTCCTGACGTTTATCCCGTTATCTTTTGGTGTATTGCATATAGGTGAGTTCATAGCCCCTCTTTTACTTATTAAATGTTTTACAAACTCCTTAGGGAGATACCTGCTATTTTTATGTTTGGACGCAAGTACTTAAACTATATTCTATGCCTGATATATTATTGCCTAAGTACCACTACTGCCATTAAGTCCCCTATATCATGAAGCGTTAATTTCTTTTTGTAAAGTAAACGTGAATGCTGCGAATAGATCTATTGGGATTGACAATTCCCGTCTGGGTATACAACAACTAATATCATGTCAAATGAACACATTTAACATTTGAGTTAATATTTGGGTGTTTGGTAGAACATCTAATCTCGTGGCACAAATGTAGATAGGATTTGCATAATGTTAAGGTTCGGTGTCATGAGTTAGGGAAATTATAACTGTTTTTGACAATTGAATGTGTTTTATTAGTCTACTATTACTAAAATCTTGTGGTCCATTGCTTTACTTATAAAACCTATGAATTTCACTCAACATTATTTGTTGACATTTTTAGCATGTTTATCTCAGGTCCTTAAGGTGTTGTCCTAGAAGGAAGTCGCACGACATATTTTGAAGACTCTGCATATTATTACCATTCGATAAATTTTCTTTTCAACGTTATGAAATGTTTAAACTGTTGGGACCTCTCTTTTATGAACTCTAATGTTTTATTATATATTGAATGTGTATTTTTTTTAAACGTCTCATTTAGAGGTCGTTTTCTATAACTTGTACTATGTGCTATGAAGTAGCACCCCCGGTTACCTTTCACCGCTGTTCGACTTTGGGGGTGTTACATATTGATATCAGGATGGTTATAGAGAATTAGGTTGCATTTAGTACCTAGACTATAACTACGATCTATATTAAGACCTCCCTTATTGCTTTACCCAATATCCGTGCGAGTACACTTCCTGAACACTAATGCTGTTATATTTATAACATCACTATTAGTATTATATAAAGGATATTTATATAAATACTTGTTTTGATTTTCGATTCCTTACGCCTATCTTCGAGAGTATCGTTGTTTATATATATATAAGTTATTTATATAAATGTTGACTGTTTTCAATCACTTATACCTACTTTCTAAAGTGTCACTGTATTTTTATATAAATGTTGTTTATATAAATACTAAAACTCTTCCAAGACATTGTGAGTTACACAATGGTCTCTAACTTTTTTTAAGACATTGTGAGTGGCACAATAGTCTCGTATATTTTCAAGACATTGTGAGTGATACAACGATCTCTAAAACCTTTTCAAGACATTGTTAGCGATACAATGGTCTCTAAAGCTTCTCAAGATTTTCTATAATACCATTTTATATGATATTAAAACTCCTCACAATTTATCGATTCCATTGGTTATTTTACTTATAAAGCCAGAGTTGAAACAACTCGCCTTAAACTTTTGAAACACATATGTTGTCACGAACCATGCATAGAAAAACATGCCGGTATAATTAAAAAAAATATGAAAATTAACTTGTCGCATCGTACATGGCGCTTTGGAACACCTACTTTTGGAAACGCGACTCATTACGTATCATTCTTTTCCTTATTACTTCTTCAGATTTTTGAGAATCATGCCACGAAGAAGATAATTGCTAAAGTTCAGTAGCTATCAAGCGACTTATTGCCCAACGTATGGCTGGCATGCTCTTTCTCTTAGAATGGAATGAGATTTGAGTAACCGAGAACAAATTACGCATAAGGACCCTTGAGACAAATCACGCTAATGAAGTTCACACCTTCCAATTAGAATATCATTAGGTAGACAAAACATGCAGCCCCCACTTGAAAGAGATCTTCGATCTATCATAAACTAATGATGACCTTTTTATTTAAAACATTTCTTTGAGAACTCTTGATGTATTGTTCGCTTTGTGGTACGGTAATATCCACTCCCTTACTAATTAATTATTTGTAATTAATTCACCTAACTCATTTAGCATCCTTGATATATTGTTTCTTTAAGATATGCCTCATTCAACTATTAGTATTAATACTCTGGTTGCATCGATTAATTTCACGGATGACTCTTTATAGTCTTTCAGTTCGTGATCGGTTAGAATAAACGGCTCTCTACGTTTATTTTGTTGATCAAATAATTCTTTACGTTCATTTCATTTTACTATGTTTGTACGATATCCTTACTACTTATTTCTCTCTACTATTATGATCAATTGATTCTTTCGTTTGCTTGATTATTTGTACAGATGATTCTCTATACTCTTTGATTGTATGATGATATATACGATCATTCTCTAATATTCCTTTTTATTGATCGTTATACATTCTATAAACGTTGGGGGGGGAATGTTTTTTACGTGCTATCTTAAGTCGTTGACATGTTCATATTTTACATGCTCGTAATATATTTTTCTTCATATACTCTCACTGATTTCCCTTACAATGTTATGATTATAATTTTTTTATGATGATCTATTGGTTCTCCCATTTGCATTGATTGTTGATCGTCTATTTCTTCATTCATAAAAATATTAAATCTCTCTTTTAGGATTCTTTAATCTTGAAATATCAAACTCATTATAACCTCTTTTCATTGGCATTCACTTCCTTTGAAGATTAGTAATTTCTTTGCTCCCTTGTTCATATTGATTATTGGTACAAATTCATTTTTTGATCTTAATATGTATTGTTACTTGATATATGCTTCTTTGATCATCGATACGATGTATTAATTCTTTGTTTTTGTTTGCCTTCTCATCAGTACATATATTCAGTCTTTTCATTAAGGGTTTTCATAACAACTAATTTATACCTACACTCACATTTCAGATATTTTATTTGTTGATTATTATTTATTCGATATTCATTTGCTACCTTGTTTAATTATTTTATTACACACCCTCGACATGTTTGACACATAATCTGAAGTTTGGAACTTTAGCCTTGCACTGAAGAATTGGAGACATACATATAGGTACAAGGGCACAATCACCAGAGACAAACGGCTATACAACCTTAACTGTCGCGGAATTCAGAGAAATCCATAGCACTTTCATGTCTTGAACCTGAAGAAATGTTTATCCGATGAAAACCTTGTCATTCCACCAAGTGAAATTCGACTCGACAATAATCTACACTTTATCGAGGAGCCTATAGAGATTATAAACCGTGAGGTCAAACAACTAAAGCAGAACTGTATCCCTATCGTCAAAGTTTATTGGAACTCTCGGCGAGAACCTAAATTCACGTGGGAGCGTGGAGACCAATTTTGTAGCAAGTACTCTCAGCTTTTCTCAAACACTCCGCCAACTGACGGCACTAATTAAACTATGAGCATAGAGTTCCCTTAACATGGGGAGACTGTAAAAATTCGTAATTTTTAGGTTGTTATATAACCCCGTACTTTATTATTTATTTTAATTTTTACAAAAAAAATACCTTTTCAGTTTACAAGATAGATTATCTTGCGTTCATAGAAAAACGTATGTTAAATGCGAACCCGATTCTAGACTAAATATTAGTCTCAATGCTCTATGTATTTTTATTATTTTACATATGTACATTATATGTTAATATTTTATAGAACTAAGGACAATTTGTGCAAAATAGTTAACAAAAAGGACTAATGGTGCAAAGAACTTAACGACAGAGACTAACAATGCAAAGTTAGCTATTTTGGGCAGAAATTACCAAGTTACCCTTGTGCTTAATGAATTATAAGCCGCAAAATCGTCTCATTCATATACACATAATTTTTATACGTGTTCTTCTCAAAGGTATTAGAAGGGAAACTGTGTCTAGTTCATTCATTAAGCAAGAATCCATCTAAAGTTTAAGGAATTGGTGCAAGGGTTTTGATGGTAATCAAGAGAAGGCTTAGTGGTGTTTGAAGAGTTATAGAAGTAATCAAGTGGTGATAATCAAATCAATCTCAATCAAGGTAAGTAAGTGAATTTAGTTTTAATTCATGATTTTGATAGAAATTGAGGGTTTCTTCTAATTGAGGTTCTTTAAAACATTAGTCTTGAATTGTGATGAAAACATGGTTTAGAAAATCATGTTGTGTTATGTTGATTGTATCATTGGTAGAAGAGATTTAGGTTAGATTAAGGGTGTTGTTGAAGTTGTGGTTGATTTGGGTAAGTTTTGATAAAAATAAGCTTGCTATCCAGAAACTAAACATGGCTTAATGGGTTCATAAAAATATTTTTAGTAGTCTAAACCTTAAATATATGTTAATACATGTTTACACCTTCGCGTAGATATAAAGAATACTAAAATCAGATTTAAAACGAGTAAGATATGGTCAAATGAAGTTTGGTTAAACTTTTCGGCAAAACTGTTTGGACAGAATCTGACCTGTTCACAGTTTAAGTGTTTTAACCCATTTCGGGTCTGAGTCGGCTAAAATTTATAAATGAAAACTTGTGGATTGTGATTTTTTCTTAAAAAATAGCTTTTGGTAGAACCGTGAATCATTATAACGAAGGAGATACGCTCTATCAAAGACGGACTAAATATGGGATTTTCAAATTTAAAAGTGAGCTGATTGAGTTTTAAAAATGGGTTTTCGGGCATTTATGGGTCCGTTTGAGCTATAAAATCCTTAGCGAATATGGTAGTAACACTTATATTTTCGATATACGTTAAAAACTTTCTAAAACATTATTAGGTAAAGAATTCATGTGATGATTAGAAGTTATGAAAATTTATGTTAATTAAAAGGGTGTTTGGCTAGAGCTTAAATTAACATCTAAATAAGTAAATTTGGCTTAAGGCCTGAAAAATAATCATTTAAACATGTTAAATAAGCTAAGATATAAGTTTGTTGAAGATTGGGATAGCTTAGAATGAGCTTTGGGTAATTTTGGTAATGACCCAAATTGGGACAGCATAATGTGCAGAAATTTGCACCGACTTTGAAAAATCATAGAAAAATAACTTTAGTTCCGTCGAGAGTGTGCCTTACATATCCGGAAAGGCGAAAAAGTATATTTTCTAGAAAAAGTATTTCGAGGCCATTAAAGTAAGTTTAAATGGGTCAAAATCAGAAAATTGCAACAAGTTGCACAAATTCTGCATAAAAAGGAAATTTTATAAAAAGTGTTTCTTCTAACTTATTCATATTTATTTTGCGTAATATTTATACATCCTAAGACACGACATTATTTTTAAGTTGCTTTTAAGACTTTTCTCGATCTCTCAACACTTTATTTCTCATCATCTATTCTCGGTCTCCCTACGTTTATCTCCTTATCTTTTGCTGTATTGCATAAAGGTGAGTTCATAGCCCTTCTTTTACTTATTAAATGTTTTACAGACTCCTTGGGGGAGATACATGTTATTTTTATGTTTGGATGCAAGTACTTAAACTGTATGCTATTGACGAGGTGTCATTTTATACACTATTTTAGGGTTATTTAATCTATTAAATCATGCAAATATGCCCAGATTATATGCTTAATCGTTTGTTTTTAGGTTTTTAACACTTGGATGGCATTTGGAGGAAATACACGTGACTTGGGCTCATTTGGAGAAGAAACGGACAAGACTACAACTCTACACTAAGAACCATGAAGAATTATTCACTTAGAGCTTGGAGACGGCATCGCAACCATAAAGCGACGGCGTCATGACATTCATACTGGCGGCGTCAGAGTTCCGTGACGATGTCAGGACGTGGCCGACTTAAAGTGGATCTAGAACCATCTACATGGCGACGGCGTCAGGAGTACAAAGCGATGCCGTCGCAGAGATATCTCTATAAATACAAACCCAATTTAAGGTTTTAGGTGTGTTACATTGTATAACTTCTGGGAGACGAACCCTAGCTTTTGTAGCAGCTTCATAGGTCGTTTTTAGGGCCTTAAAACCCTATTGTACTACCTTAGATCTATGTTTTAATTCAAGTAAGGTTATTTATCTTTAATCATTCAATATGTCTATGTGTTGTGTGATTGATTTATCTTCTTGCTTTCATTATAACATGCGAGGCTAAACCCTCCTTTGTATTTGCTTATGATTGCATGAAAGTCGGATTGTAGATCATATTACTGTTGCTTCTTGTTTATGAATGTGTGGGTTAGGCTTTAGAAAACTAGCTTTTGTCTGTATCGCAGTAGACACGTATAGGGAAACGCGAGTGCGTAGAAAGGATACCATCGGGTTATAGTCTTAATACTTACCTTAACCATTATATGGTTGATCTCTTAGATATTTCACAGCATTTTATTTGTTACTCTTAGGGGTTGTAATAGTTCCTTCTACTACCTTACTTGTGTTTCCTCACCCTAACAGAATATTATATAAACAGTGTGTTCGTGTATTCTGTTAAAGACCTAGGAAGTTCTTACACAGTCATCTCAAGTGTGGACATGCAACATTGATTCGGGAGAGCAATCTGTAAGTAATTTATGATATAAGTAAATACTTTTAATTATCATAAATGTTATCACAGTTGATTAGATTATTAGTTTTTATTAATAGTTAAAACCAACCTCTCAAACCATAGATTTACCTGCTTTCATAAAATATAAAAACACAAAAATAATCTTCTCAACGCCTAGAATTTTGTTAGATAGTGATCAAGCCTTCCCAACCTATTCCCCAAAAGAACGATAACAACCCCCAAGTCTTGCCTATACTACTACAACGGTTAGGTGCTTTGCCTAGAGAGTTGTAAAACTTCACGTAGAATTCCTAAAATGAAATCAAGTTTTTGGTGCCGCTGCGTGGGGAATAGTTAGGTTTTGATCATAGTTTAGCTTAGTTTTAGTTGCTTGAATCCTTTCAAGTAAGATTTAATTTCCGCATATTAGCTTTCTCATAGCCTATCTTTTCTTTGTGTTATTTGTTTCGTAACCTATTCTCGTCAACCACCACGGGAGACGAGAATCCTATCCGCACTCTAGGAGACTACTCCAAACCTAGCCACGAGGGATACAGGAATACCATCGAGCTCCTCGTAAGGAAGAACATGGTACCTCTTCGATCCGACACCATCCGGTTGGTGCAAAACGGATGCTCATTCCACGGACTTCGGTTCGAGGATCCAAACCAACACCTCAAGGATTTCCTTAAACTTGTAGACTCACTTGACCTTGATGGTGAAAATAGGGAAAGAACGCGCCTGCATTTATTTCAATTTTCCCTTTGCGATCAAGCTAGCAATTGGCTTTAACATCTTCCAGCAGGATCCATCACCACATGGGAGGATCTTACTACCCAATTCCTTGCTCAATTCTTTCCACCGGAAAGGACTGCAAAACTCCGTAATGATATCCTGATGTTCCAACAACATCATAGAGAATCTCTATCCAAAGCATGGACTCGTTTCAAGGACTTACTCTAAAAATTCCCTCATCATGGCAGAGACCTTTGGCTCCAAGTCCAAATTTTTTTGACCATGTCAATCCCGTCACAAGACGAACCATTGACCAATCGGCCGGTGGTAAGCTTCATGACCGAAACGCCAAAGAATCCTGGGCATAATTAGAGGACCTCGCCCTCTATGACAAAGAAAGTTGGAACAACCCAAGGGATTTCACTAAGCCGGTCAAGGCAATCACTTTGCCTTAAGATGTCCCGAGTACATCTGACTGCCGTCTAATCGAGCTCGAAAATCAAGTCCAATACTTGATGGAAGCTCATCTTGCTCCGACACAACCTACCCAAGTGAACAAAATCACTACCTCATGTGAGATCTACAATGGTCCCCACGACACTTAGTATTGCATGGAAGATCCCAAACAAGCCTTTGTTGAATACGCATCCTCGGTTACCGATGAAGCGGGAGGTAACGTGGATATACTTTTCAAGCACGTGCAAACAAAATTTGGTGACACCTACAATCCGTCTTGGAAAAGTCACCCAAACCTTAGGTGGAGACAACCTCAAAATTCCCAAAATAATTTTCCCAACAACCTAAACCGGTTCCTAACCAACGGGTTCGTTCCCGAAACTGTTCTTCAACAATCGTCCTTAAAATTTTAACAATCAATCAAATATAGAAAGACTGGTTTCTGAATTCATGGCATCTCAAAATGCCAGATTGTCTAAGTTTGAAGCCAGTTTCAAACGAGAATAAGGTGAGATGACCAACAAAAATACTATGTTGAAGGCCATCACTGATCAAATACCGGGTACATTACCTAGCGATACGGTTAAGAACCTAAAACTAGGAACTCATCCAGTTTCGTGTGCTCGTTCTTACCCAACTCAAGACCCGCAATCCTCAACCCACATCCATAGCTCAATCAACGCCATCACGATCCACCCAAAGCAGCCTGAAGAATCCCAAGTTAATGAGCCTGACGAATGCAGTCTTGGAAAACATAGCTACTAAACCACACACCTACAACTTGATCATTAGCTTTCCATATCCACGGAATAAGTACAAAAGCTGAATTCGATGCTCAAATCCCTCGGATTGGTTCCCCAATCCTCCAATACAAAATTTGTCTACACTAAAGAGGAAGATGGAGAAGTAATGTTTATTGAGATCATACGAGATGACGATGAACCTCAAAATGAGAGTCTTAATAAAGGTGAAGGGGGGGGGAACCAAAACAAAAAAAAAAACAAACGGAAAGGGCCGACAGTAGAGTACTTCGACACGTTTCCAACTAGAGATGAGCTAGCCTACCATAAGTACCTTATGTGTGGGCCGATCCCCTCAATATTTCTATGAAACCCCATCATCATAGAAGAATGCTCCTCCATTCTTAAGATACCATGCAACATTGGGGCATTGTGCATGTCAAAAAAATCCTTACATTGACCGTAATCCCCTCTAATTAATCATGACCCGAATGATGTATAATTAGATCATGAGGAGAAAACTCAACCCTAGGGAAGATGCGAATGGAGGAATTAGTAATTTCATAGGGAGGATTAAAGGGATGCATGTCTTCATAGGAAACTTCACCTATGTGGTAGACTTCATGATTGTCGAGGATATTAGCTCAATCATAGACCCTAGGTTGTCACAAGTAGTACTAGGGAGGCCTTTCATTGAAATATCCAATATGACTCACGACCTACCCGAAGGAGTAGTTAGGTTCGCCAATGGAGACGATGAAGTTGCCTATAAAATGCCCCATAAGATAGAACAGTACAACTCGTTGTCAAACCTTGAAAAGGAACACACAAAATCGGTCTATCTTAGGAACGAGGAGGACAAAAGAAGAGGAGTTGACTATGTAATGAGTAAGATATTAGGGTTCTACAAGGAGTGTTTAGAGTTAGGCCCTGAGTATGTCACTGGATTGGATGATGAAGGAGAAGTCACGTAAGGACGTGTGACTTCGAGTCTAGCTACAAGACTCGTTAATAAAGAAAAGCGCTTCTTGGGAGGCAACCCAATTTACTTTTCCCGTAATTAGGAGTGTCATGTGTGTTTTAATTCTTCATAGTTTATTTTATTATGTTTAAACTATCTTATAACCATGCTTTGTATTGTGTTTAACCTCGTTGTGAAGATTAAAGAAACGTTGATAATCTTCTAGGACCGTTTAAGCCATCTAGGATATAATAACATTGATAACATATTTGCATAGCAGAATTAACACATAAAGAACAATGTATTCCAAGGCCCAATATTATTTGATCAGAACAATACGGTTACATCAATGAACTGTAACAGGGATCATAAGATCCTTGAGGCTAAACCTAACATATGGCGTCTACATCTCTACGCCTAGAATACACACACACGTTTAGGTACAGGAACTCATGAATTGTACACCTAAACCTAATAACCTATATCTCTTTATATACTAGAGATATTAGGTTTACAAAGGATAAGAACAGATAAATATATTAATAAATCTTTTAATCATTTAAGTTTATCTTCAGAATCTTTAAAATCTTCCATCTTTTGAAGAATTCCTCCTTTGCCTTTTAAGTCCTTCATCTTTCAAATGTTTTGTCTTGTCAACTAAAATATAATTCCCAACAATCTTCCCCTAGTTGATAATGACAAAACCAAAATAAGCACGAGCTTCTTCCCCTGAAGCTAATATATATGAAAGAATAGAACTATACCACCAAGGATCTACAAGTTGCAAATCATCTTTGTAACACCTTCTTCCCCTTTTTGTCATAATCAAATAGGGGACTAAAGTAAGCAACTTTGATTTCGACAACCATAAACCACTATCACACTTCTAATCCAGCCTTCCAACAACTCAAATTACCCTCCATGACGCGCCTTAAGATAAATGAACTTGAGCAGTAGAAACTTAAACTAGTAGTAGTAATAATAACTAACAGTAGTAAAAACCTTCACCTCGATGATACATGTAAATGGTTAAACATTTAAACATTAAGCTTCCCCTAAAACCTATATGTTAACCATTTCTTGAATGTAGGCTCTATATAATGATTACTGATGAAGAAAACTAAGTATAACGAACTTGATGCTAAAGTAGAATAACCTAAACTTGTGTCTTATATCTTGTACTATCCACGTGACGTCAAACTCATACCAAGACCAAAGTATAAGTAGATCGCAACCTCTTGACAAAATCCTCATCTTCAATGAGACACTGAGCACAACAACGATATTCTTATAGTGATAGCAAATGTGAGCTTTGAGCACCATAAGAAAAATCACACACCTTTGCTAGATTCTGACAAGTCTTCGTCACATCGTTTCTAAGCACGAACAAGTTATCTTCAAACGTTGTAAGCCGTTTAAGATATGATAAGAACACGCATCCAAATAATTCCACTTCACCGTCAAATAAGTGATAAATAACCATCTTCGTAATCAATTCTTCAAATAAATACGAGCCTTTAAACTTTTAAGA
Organism: Tanacetum coccineum; assembly: GCA_026074375.1. Classification (NCBI taxonomy): domain Eukaryota; kingdom Viridiplantae; phylum Streptophyta; class Magnoliopsida; order Asterales; family Asteraceae; genus Tanacetum; species Tanacetum coccineum. Next base: position 7,323 of record BQNB010104579.1, on the reverse strand, counting down.
ACATCTAAAATCAATCCCAATCTGTTAGCTTCCCCTTGAATGAAGCATATCCAAACCATGTGTGTGTCATCCGATATCGAATAGAGCTAGCAGTAGTAAATCATTTAATCCTAAGCAGTATTAAGAAACTGCTTATAACGCAAGCAGTACAAACTTAATACTTAGCAGTACTAAATATATTGCTCGAACAATATTAAAAATAAAAGATCAGTAACTTTTTAATAAGAAGTACCAAGTAATTACCAATTAGCAACACTTTTTATATTTCCAAAACTGTCACGAATCTATCACTAATGTGTATTCTCGTTCCTCCCATAGCATTTAGCGACACTTTATCTATCACTAATCTGTCGCTAATGTGTTACTAATTTGGATTCTCCTTCCTCCCATACTATTTAGCGACACTTTATCCGTCACTAAACTGTCACTAATCTTCATTCTCCTTCTCCCATTCTGTTAGTGACACTTTATCTGCTACTAAACTGTCGCTAATTCGTCACTAATTCCTATACTCCTTCTTCCTTAGCTTTTAGTGACACTTTTTAGTGTCACTAATCTGTCACTAAAGTGTCACTAATCTAACAGTAGTAACAAATAAGCTTTGTTCGATAATGACCAGTAGCTCACCAAATTTGTTTCCTTTTGTAGCATGCAATCCATGTGTCTTTCTTGTTCAGGATCACCATTAAAAACAAACAAGTGTCCATCCTTTAAGCCCAAACCTCGTTCCAATCATTAGAATTAGTGTCGATTTATCCCACTACTAATTGCATTAGATTAGCAGTAGTAGCTTCTTGAATCAAGCAGTATTAACAATTACGAACAATACTAATGATATAATGAGGTTCGTAATAATGATATAATGAAGACAATTGTTATTGAACAAGGTTTTATTACCATACGTTTCTACCAAGCCCCAATTCTATATGATCAGTATAGAACGGTTACCACCTGTAACAGGGATCAAAGATCTTTGAGGCTACATACACCAACTAGACATCTACATTGATCCAGTGTACACACACACATACGTTTTTCTGGATATAAAAACTATGTGTCTATGATCTCTTTATATAGAGAGATCATGACTTACAAAGGAAGTTAACATAAAGATATAAACAAGTAAATCTTTTAAACATTAATAAATATCTTCTGTTATCTTTATCTTCCATCTTTTGAAGAATTCCTCCTTTGCCTTTTAAGTCCTTCATCTTTTATATGTTTTGTCTTATCAACTCAAATATAATTCCCAACAGTTAAGAATAATTTATAAGTAGTGGTAATGATTAAGACCTCGAAGATGGAACTTTTAACTTATAAAAAATGATTTCTCGTCAGAAAATGTTTTCACCAATTAACTTAATTAACTTAAGACTTATATTTAGTTGGCTAGACTAGATGTGTCACTCATATGATCCAGTTACTTATTATATCAAAGCTTATTTTGTTTATCAATTTATGAAAGTGGATGTCTTGACACAAACGATAAAGACCATAGACAAATCCTTAAAACCATATAGATCATAACGGGTCTTTCGACTTATACTGATATGATTATATAATCTAAGTTGATAAGCAAAACTGACAAGATAAGATATAATAGGGGTGAAACATAAGCTTGAGATTAATGAGATCACGATCATACCAAACACTTATTCATTATCATAACTTCACCGAGTAGTCATGAGAGAATTAGCCTCTCATGGCTATGGAGTTCATAACATAACTTGATTCAACAAGAAACTTCATTATTTCAATAAACTAAGATGATATTCTTCTTCGTTCTTGGTTGTTTGATCTTGAATCTTCAAAAGGTATGGTGTTTATGCTTGGGAGAAGGTTTGGAAAGGGTTTAGGATATCATAAGGGTGAGTGAGAGTGTGTGTGATATGAGGGAAATAAGTATGAAGGGGTGATTTGTGGTGAAAATTTGTCTCTTATTTATAGGCTGATTTTGGGGTGAAAGTGCGGCGCACTTGGTGTGTTAATGCGCCAGTATTTATAACATCAGTTAATTTTCGTAGCCAGATGGGAAGTGCGGCGTACTTGAGAACTTAATGCACTATTTTGACTGAGTCTTTAATTCTTTGACTTTGAGGAGAAGTACGATACACATTGGGTAAGTGCGGCGCACATTTGCACTTTTCAGCTTGAGACTTTATCTTTTTTCTTGGAAATTGATTTCCGAAGTGTATAAGTACTTGATCTTTGTTTGATTTGAGCTCGGGATGTCTTCAAGTAAACCTGCAAGTATTTCATGCTATTAAGTATCGAAAGTTCATGAGAAATGATAAAATATGTATAAATAACGCCACCAAAAACATGTATAATTTTGGCGTTATCAAATCCCTACACACTTAGCTATTGCTTGCCCTCAAGTAATCAAAGCGAGAAAATAAGATCATTTATCATAACGTGGAGAAACTTTGGATTTTTAGCAAGAGTTTTTCATATTGATTAACTTTTTAGTCATAGACATATAACATAGCACCTCACAGGGGAATGTGTTTGATTTTTTATTTCACTCAAGCCACTCAGATAGGGTTTAAATTTTAGTGAAGTCACTCAATTTGCACAAACATAATATAGAAAGCTACAATAAGCTTGTACTTGACACATAAACATGACCGAAAGGCGGAACTTGATATTGATGAGGGATAATAGCATATACAAATCTTCATGTGTTGGAACTTAAGCCTTTATTTCCTTGAACTACTATATTATTTTATTATTATTATTATTATTTACCATATAATGATAACTAATGCTTGGCACATAACTTCTTCTTTCAACTTTGATTCCTTCACTTAGGTACTTTAGCAACTTGCAAGAACAGCAGCTTGCGGAATTAATAACATATGATTAATCAGGCTTTGGTCTAGTAAATGATGATCAAGCACAAGTTCTAGAGCTTCTAAATTACCGGCTCACTCAAATATAATTATCAACCAATACACTGTTCTAGAAAAGACGACAAATTACAAATACATAGCCATAACGATAGATGAGACACTTGCAATTACAATCAAACCTTAACTCAAACAGGCTAAAGGCATCAATTATCTTAGGTACCAAATGTGGGTACCCGAATATATTCTAAGGCTTATAATTCTCACAATTTAGTGGACTAAGTTGTGCTAGTTATAATGTCAATCCGGTTAGATTTGCCTTACTAAGAGCATTTTTTATATTGAAAGCATATATATATATATAATAAGATTTTCGTAAAATATCAGTTAGAAAATTTTTGGCAGGGAAAACATGGAGGGATATGATTATTTTTTCCTATTTGGCTCCCTTCTACACTTAAGTTGAACATTGTTCTCAATGTGATAACTGATAAACTAAAGAATTTGGAAAATTAAGGGAAAACGATACTTCTCGAGGCATAGAGATATATTTGCTGAGAGAGAGCTATCCTTGAGCACACTTTATAATTTTCCAATCTTTAAGCTATATTACCTGTATAAATGTAAACACAAAAAAAGAAAAAAATATTTTTGGAGGGTTTTTTTAGAAAAATAAATAATGGATACAAGTAGAGTTGTATGGAGGAGGGACTCCCCCACACTTAAGTAAAGCACGGGTTGCCTCTTGAGAAGCCCTTAATTTTTAAGAGAGTCGTTAGCTAGACTCTTGCTTCTGGAGTTCATTCTTTCATAAAGAAGGGAACGACTGCTTCCCTTTGGTCATTATAATCTTCTTCTTCATGGTATAGTTTGAGACGATGGCCATTAACAATAAATGTTTTTCCATCTTTTTCATATAGTTCAACATATCCGGATGGATATTGATATTTCACTACGTATGGTCCTAGCCAGCGAGATCGGAGTTTTGGTTGTTTGAATTTATACTTTGAGTGAAAAAGCAGAACCTTGTTTCTGTGTTTGAATTCTTTTCTCATTCTTAATTTTCTATCGTGCCAGACTTTGGTTCTTGCCTTGTATCGATGAGCGTTTTCATAGGCTTGGTGTCTAAGTTTGTCGAATATGTGTAACTAAAACATTCATTTTTCTCTAGCAGCGATGAGATCAAGATTGCAATTCTTAAGTGCTCAGTATGCACGGTGTTTAATTTCAAATGGTAGGTGACAGTTTTTTCCATATAAGAGTTTGTACGGTGTTGTTCTAGTTGGTGTTTTGTAAGAAGTTTTCTTGACCAAATAGCAGGATTATCTTTAACAGGATTGAGGGCTCTGTTTATGTTTTCTACTTGACCACTTGTTTGAGGGTGGTATGATGTAGAAAAACAGTGACTAACTCTATATCTTTTCATAGTCTTTTCCATTAACTTGTTATAGAAGTGAGTACCTCGGTCACTTATTAGAGCTTTGGGCATTCCAAAATGGCAGAATAGTTTTTCTAGAAACGTAATAACAACTCAGGCATTATTGGTTGGTAAAGCTTAAGATTCGGCCCATTTACATACCTAATCGACAGCGACAAGAATGTATTCAAACTTATGTGATTTTAAGAATGGTCCCATAAAGTCGATACCCCATACATCAAAAATTTCACATACTTGAATGTTAGTTAAGGGCATCTCATCACGTTTTGATATATTTCCCGTCTTTTGGCATGCTTCGCAAAGTTGAACTAGAGTATGAGCTTCTTTTATGATTGTTGGTGAGTAAAAACCTGAATCTAGGACCTTTTTAGCGGTTACGTTTGGTCCATAATGTCCACCGGTTGGTCCGTGGTGACATTGATCTAAAATGGTTCAGGTTTCTGGTCTAGATACACAGCATCTGATCATACCGTCAGAACATACTTTAAAAAGATATGGTTCCTTCCAAAAGTAGTGTTTGAGGTCAGAAAAGAATTTGTTCTTTTATTGGTACGTCATCCCTTTTGGTATAATATCACCTACCAAATAGTTTGCAAAGTCTGCAAACCATGGTTCATCTCTAGTGTTAATTTCCATAAGGGTTTCTCCAGGATAGTTGTCGTCAAGTTCATTGTCATCACTTGTCTCATTATTGTCAATCTGAGATAAGTGATCGGCAGCAACATTTTCTGTACCTTTTTTATCTTTGATTTCTATATCAAATTCTTGTAGGGGTAGAATCAATCGAATAAGATGGTATTTTACGTCCTGTTTCTTAAACAGATGTTTAAGAGCTGAGTGATCAATATGTACAATAGTTTTTGATAGTATAAGATAGGATCTAAATTTGTCGAATGCAAAAACTACAGCCATAAGTTCTTTCTCGGTTATGATGTATTTTTGTTGAGCTAGGTTGAGAGTTTTGCTTGTGAAGTAGATTGGGTGAAAGTTTTTACCATCTTTTTGACCTAAGACAGCTGCAAATGCGAAGTCACTTGCATCACACATAAGTTCAAATGGAAGATTCCAGTTTGGGCTTACGATCACAGGAGCACATGTGAGTTTCTCTTTTAATAATTCGAATGCTTTTTGACATTCATTGTTAAATTCGAATGGAGTATCTTTGGTCGGGCAATTTTTGAGAAATCTTTTATAAATCGTCAGTAAAAATCGGCATGTCCTAGAAAGATTCTAACACCTTTGATATTCGTAGGGGGTGGAAGTTTTGAGATTACGTTGATTTTTTCTTTGTCGACTTCAAGTCTTACGCCAGACACCTTGTGTCCAAGCGCAATTCCTTCTTTGACCATGAAGTGACATTTTTCCTAATTAAGGACAAGATGAGCATCTTTACAATACTGGAGCATTTTCTCGAGGTTGTTTAGGCATTTGTCAAAAGAGTTTCCAAAGACGGAGAAATCGTCCATGAATACTTCGACTGATTCTCAATCATATTGTGAAAGATTGCCAATATGCACCTTGGAATGTAGTTGGAGCATTACATAATCCGAAAGGCATTCGCCTATAAGCGTATGTATAGAAGGGACATGTGAACGTTGTTTTTTCTTGGTCCATAGGATCGATAGGAGTTTGGAAATATCCAAAAAAACCATCGAGGAAACAGAAATATTTATTTCCTACGAGTCTTTCCAATATTTGATCCATAAACGACAAAGGAAAATGATCTTTTGCAGTTGCTTCATTGAATTTACGATAATCGATGCATACTCGCCAACCCGTAACGGTTCTTGTTGGGACAAGTTCATCATTTTCGTTTGTGACTACTGTAATGTGAGAACTCGTATTTTCTGAAGGTAATATTTTATTCAGATTTATTTCTCGTTTCATAAAATAATAGTTTTATATTATTTTTACTTGCCATGACAGTAAATATTGTCATTTTTCACCG
>BQNB010104578.1:0-23786 GCA_026074375.1 Tanacetum coccineum | reverse complement strand
AAAACTCACAACTTCAATGAGAAAAAAAGAAAGAAAAAAAACATTTCATTTTCATATTTGTTTTTCTTTCCCGGGTCGGGTCATGTGCTCAATATCACCTGATCAATCTGGACGGCGGCGAGTCACTACCACGCGCCATGGCTTCAGTAACCGAGGCCAGTTTTTGCAAGTTCAGCTTAACAACCGTATCAGCAAACAACCTCGTATCTTCCTCAGTGTTCCCTTCAGGAACATCAACAACATAAGACTCCAACACAACACAACGACTGGTGGGTCCCACATCCATCGTCATCTCATGCACAGTTGTAACAGCATGATAGTTTCTCAACCTATGTTCACCACCAATAATAGTAAACCCCATCACGCGCTTCTCATCATCCAATATATCCAACCTCTCAGTTGACGTATTCGCAGGCAGCCCTGAGATCACGTTCACATCACGCGTGCATCCAACGCTCATTACAAAGTCATCAGCCACGTGGCATGACTTTATAAAGTGTTTATATGTCTGTGGTTTGTCGAAACGTCGGATGACTGACCAGACGATGTCGGGTGGCGCGTGGATGTGTTGGGCGAGTAAGGATGAGCATTGAGATGGTGATAAGGTGTAAGTATGGTAGTCTGTTATGAAGGGTTTTAAAGAGATGAACTCTTGTTCTGATAAGCCTTGTGGGGGTGATAAGTGGTGGATTGTTGTGGTGGTTTGTGGGTTGTCTGTGTTCATATTGTGTGTGTTTTTTTTAGTGTGTGAGGGTTTGTGTGGGGGATAGATAAGGACTAGATTTGAGTTTGTTTTGTTTATAAAAGATGGACTTTGAGGTTGAGTGAGGGTATAATTGGAAATGTCAAATTTTAATGTTTTAACCCACCTTCTATTTATAACATTAGTGCGGAGGTAGTGGTCGGCTGGTAGCTTGGTGTCAAGTTTTGGCGCGAGAAAAGGCCACGCGCATCACTCCGTGGCTTGCGTCAAGGCTTCTCGCGCCATGGCTAACAGCCCACGTGAAAACTTTTTTTTTTTTAAACTATCCGTTGATAGCCGTTGGGGGGAGTGAATTTTCAAAAAGATACCCCCAAAACCTTAATTTTACCCCTTTAAAAATTCTATAAATACCCTTTTTTTTATTTCATACTTCACACACACTTTCAATACATTTTATAATACACATTTCTCTATTTCTTCATTTTTTCACTCAAAAAAAATGAATCCCAATCTTAATCAACCAAATTGGATTTCCGGTATGCTTAATGTAATGTTTTTAATTTCAATTAATTTTATTTTTAGTTATATAAATAAGTGTATTTTAAATAAATATGGAAAAAAAATTAAAAATAATAAAAAAATGCTATGGCACCAGAATTCTGGTGCCAAACCAATGCCACTGAATTCTGGTGTCATAGCATTTCTAGTGCAAAACTCCTTTTTGCTGACGTGACACCACTTTTTGAGTTTGGCACCACCACTCCCAGTGCTCTTACCTTCTCATCACTCAAAAACAAATTTAATTTCATTCCTATTATAATAAGTCTGTCGTATAATTTCACTACTTATGCAGTGGTGGCTCAAGGGTAAGACAAGTAAAGCTATGGCTTTAGGCCCCAATTTTTTAAAGCCCCGGATTTCGTAAGACCTTATATATATATAACGTCAGTCACATCTTTTTTTGCCGCTATCTAAGGAGATCTGATCATTCAAGGCCTCAATTTGTCGATAAATGTTAAATAATCAAATTTTTAGTCTTTTATGTTTCTACTTTTCATTTTTTAAAACTACGAGCAGTAGAAATATAAGACTAAATATATTAAGTATATAAATGACTCATATTTGCATGAAAATAACGAAGGTTAAATAATTCGTGTGAATAACAACTACGTATTACATTTACATGTATCAACGACATTTTTTTTTCACACCCATAAAACATACTTTCATTACGTAGTTTTAGCTCATCTACTCATTTATCAATTCTCAACCAAAGTTGCTTTTTAAAGATGCTTTTAGTTTTTGCTAAAGAAATGTTAAAGGAACAACGGAATTTGGAATGAAAATATTGAAAGGAAACGAGCTATTTGTAGAAATATTGTCGACAATGAATCTATAAATAAATCGCGAAATAGACTTTAAAACCGATTACTTCTATAACATGTAAATCAAACTATTTCATCAATCAAAAGTAAATATGACCAATTTATACTGTATAAATGTATCTTTAGTCTACTATTTAAGATTGAAAAATTAATATCCCAGGATAATAACAAGCTAAAAAGGTAGTTGTTTGGATCTTAAAAGTTCTTTAAGCCATATTAAAACAATTCTTGAGTATTAACGGTATAGGTTTATTTTTGAAACTAATAGTTTTTAAAGAAATTATACATGTGAAAGATGCTACATCGATTGATATACTTAATCAGATTATGATTATATACTCTTTCTGTAATAGTGATATGATGTATAAAATAATGTTAACAATTTCAATAACAATTACTTCAGTAGAAAGAAGAATTTTAAACTAAAGTTAATTAAAAGTTGTCAGCGATAGAAAGTGTCACCAAAACGATATATATATTAGCTGATTTATCGATTGAAAATGAAATATTATACTATATTGCTTTCGAGAAACTAATAAAAGATTTCACATAAAAACTTGGAAACGTAAATTTTATATAATCGATTTTTCGGAAAATAACTTTGATAAAAAGGCTCCGTTTTAAAGTTTCGCTTTAGGACTCCGAGAAGGTTGAGCCGCCCCTGTACTATGTTATATATAATCTCATAATAATAAAAGATGATTAAAAGACTACAAAACGCGACTTGTATTATGCCTAAATAATGAATTGTTGGTTTGTGGATAAACGGGTTCATGTGTTACAATCAACAAGATGCCGATATCATGTAGCTTTAAGCATCGATGTTTTAGTCTTTCGCTCATTTATTCAAGATGTTTAGTCATGTAGCTTTAATGCTAGCTAGATGGAATTATAAAATTCGAACTAACATAAATCTTGGTGGTCAAATGGTTAGTTTTCATAAAATGATGTAAGTTCAATTTTATCCTATTTAAAAGTTGTGATTCTTAGGCTGGATGGTATGGCAACACAAAACCCACCTGACACATCAGCGTCATATCAGCTTTGTTTCCCCAAATAAAACTCACCTTTCAACCGTAATAAGAACTCACCTTACAACTAAAACTCACTTTACTCACCTTTTTTTTTTATTTAAATACTTTTATTCATAAACTAAAAATGTAAATATTTACGTAAACGTAAACATACGAAATTAATAAAAATGTTAAAGTAACTTAAAAACTTTTTTTTCATACATTAAAACAATTACATAACTTCGAAATTAACAAGACATTACAAATAAAACTTATACTAAAGCATTACGGACAAGTGTTGATCAAATCGTGTCGAATCTTTTGTGTGCTTGTGGATGATCTGATCCAACGCCATTAACAGCTTGCACTTGATTTCCTCGTTTTCGAAAACGGAGTCGTCCGGTTGATGTGCTTCCTCCGGGAACATTACATGTGGGAGATATCGCATATTTTTTGTATTTTCGAATCATATTATGTAATATGATGCATGTGTACATCATATTAATAATCCTTTCTTTTTTCAGCGCTCGTGTAGGATTGGCTAGTATTGCCCATTTCTTTTTCAGAACACCAAACGCTCGTTCGACATCTTTACTTGCTGATTCCTGCTTTTGCTTATACAAGATTCGTTTGTGGTCATCATCAGCTAGTTCTGCAATCGTCTTAACGAGTGGCGCCAATTCCGGGTATATCCCGTCAACAAGATAGTTCACTTCGGTAAGTTCCGAGTTAGCCACAAAAAAGAATCTTGGTGCTCGTTATATGGTTTTCGAGATCGTTAAATAAGGTGATTGATATAAACGATGATGCGTTGTTCGATCCCAGCAATTTAGAGCAACACCGACAAGAACGCATGCCTATATTAAGTCTTGTGACGCAACAGCTTCAAGCAAAATGAACGGATTCGGACCATGATCACATCTAACGTATTGCGCTTTAAATGCGTACGGACAACCGAACCACTCCCAATCCGTACAATCAAGGCTTCCTAACATCCCCGGAAACCCGTGCTTTTCTTTCGTATGCAGATAGAGTTTTTCGACATCAGTCACCGTGGGTTTTCTCAAATACTCAGGGCCATAAATTTGCATAACAGCTTGACAAAAATGATCAAGAGCCGTACGTGAAGTTCTCTCGCTGATTTGCATATATTCATCTAAAAACTCAGCATGAACGCCGTATGCCAATTGACGAATTGAAGATGTGCACTTTAGCAACCCGAAAATGCCTTCTTTTCCGGGTTTAAAAAAAATTATAATATAAACGGTAACAAGCATGGAGGGGGCCCACAAAATTGAAAACTCACATATGTGAGTTTCTCACCACAAGGTCGAAATAATCAGCCAAAAGTCACCATGATATTGGGTGTTTGTGTGGTGACTTACCTGGGTGGGATGAAACTCGCGCGTGAGTTCCAAACTCACCTAGGTGAGTTTGCCAAAACTCATCACCATACCATGCAGCCTTAAATATGGAAATTATGGTTTTAAGACATTTATAACATAACTAAGTAATTTAAAAAGTAACTTTTTTATTTAAAACTTCATAATTAAAGTTTTCTAAATCTAAATATAGTAACTTAGGGTTTCTTGTTACCTAAGTCATCAACTTTTAAAATTTTATGTTTTTGGAAACCTTAATTAAGGTTTATAAATTTTAAAAGTAAAAATTTCAAAAATTAATACTGAGAAGTAATAGGGTAACAGTCGTCATTCTTACGAGAATGACACGTTGCATTAGTATGAAATAATACGGGTGAAACTCATGATTTGCATGTATTTGTTATTAAGATGAGTTACGTATACAGTGCGTGTGCGTAGTAAGTCTTAACCAACATTGACGTTACAACATGTCTGACATATAATTTTCTGAAAATTTTTATAAAAAATCCTATTGTAATCTATCTAAATATTATATTCTAATCTATCTAAACATTTTCTCTATTTTTGGAGTGGGGAAGTCTTATGGATAAGAAATCGGAATATATTTCATGTGTTATTGTCTAGCTTTAAAAAACCAATGTCTATCTTTACTATTTTACGCAAATAATTGTTCGTCTTATTTGGATAAACATTTCCATAACAATGAAATGATCTTTTAAGATAGAAGTGGTTGTATAGATTCACCCATATATTTATGACAACTAATAATGTGCTTAGGCCTAATATTCCTTTGCATGGTTTTGAAATTCTATCCAGAAAGGTCAATTACACGGAAATTTTTGAAACGTCACATACTAATCTATCTAAATATTATAGTCCTCCGTAATAAAATAACATAACTTATTTGACTACAAACAATATGATTGTGTAACAACCTATTTGTTTATGTAATCTATTTTCTCACCACAAATGAATTCTTGACATTGCCAAATAACTAGAGTAATGTATTTCCTAGATACTAAACCGCATAATTCAAAAAATAAGTGAAAAAAATTATGACTAACGTATAAGCTAACTACTCAAGAAAAACCCATCTTGTTAAGAATATCTACATCAGCTTTGGTGTCTCGTGAATCTATTTTTTAAGGTAGATTGTGTGCATGTAGCTACATAGGCCCTTTAAGTTCTAACATAGGTGAAAAAGGAAACCATGTGAAGTTTTATCGAATTGTCATCTTATTGCGTATAAATTTTATTGATTACAAATGAAAAAGATAGTCTCCAACACGGATGCTATCTAAACAATACAAAGAACACACGCTTACAAACCCTTTGATATTAGCTATCTAAACAACTAAAGAGCTTTGATCAAGATGATCAAAGTCTAAAACTAGAAACCAGATGATAAACTTGATATGAAAAACGAGAGAGATTGTAGGTGAGAAAACAGATAGATAATGAAACCCTAACACCATCTCAATCCTTATATAGGAGCAATTTTCACTTTGAACAAGAAACACTACAAACACAGCTAACAATAAGTTAGTGTTAGAAAGTTACAAAATGAACCCTGAAGCTTCATAAGATTGTCATATTAAAATATAACTTTCAACACCCCTCCTTAATCTTATGAAGCAAACATGTTCAATAATCTTAACTTTTTCACCAAAAAAGTATGTTGATAAGTCCCAAGAGTTGTAGTAAGAATATCAGCAACTTGGGATTTAGAATCAACTTTCACAGTCATTATTAAAACTACTGGCAACCTTCTCTCTAACAAGATGAACATCAATATGAAAGTGTTAGTCTTTTTATGCATTACTGGATTAGCAGCAATCTGTATTGTTGACTTGTTATCACAATACATGTCTACAGGAACCATATTTTTAATACCAAACTCACCCAGAAGTTTAACTATCCACATAATCACACAAGTGGTTGATGCCATAGACCTATATTCAGCTTCCGCTGATGATTTAGACAAAGTAGCATGTCTTTTACTTTTCCAAGACACAAGATTACCATTTATGAAAACACAGTATCCTGAAATTGACCTTCTAGTCACAGGACACTTAACCCAGTCAGAATCAGAAAAAGCAGTAATCACACAATCACTTTTCCTTTTTGAAAACTCAACACCAAGCCTAGGTGCAAGCTTTAAATATTTCAGAACTTTTAAAGCAATATCAAAGTGTGATTTTAAAGGAGCACGCATGTGCCGACTTAAACAATCAGTGAACTGAATATGATATGTCAGGTCTAGTATGAGTCAAGTATATAAGCTTACCAACCAAATTTTGGTAATTTGTAATATTCAAGAGATATTAATCAATATCTGACTCCTTATGACCAAGAACAATATTCTCAGGCAAATGTGTCATAACTGGCCTACAAGCTAGCAATCCAAACTCATGAAGCAATTCAAGACAATATTTCCTTTGACTTAAACTTAAACCATTTTTTTGTTTTTAAAACTTCTATTCTAAGAAAATAATTCAATTCACCTAAATCCTTAATTTTAAACATGTTATTCAAAACACTTTTAAACTTTTCAATCTCAGAAACATCATTTCCTGTAATAACCAAATCATCAACATAGACCAACAAGTACAAACACACATTTCCTTTGTTCTTAATAAACACTGAATGATGATTCTTAGAGTGCACAAAACCTACTTCAAGCAAGGCCTTAGACAACTTGTGGGTCCATTGTTAGGGAGCTTGCTTCAAGCCATATAAGGATTTTTCAAGTTTACACACTTTAGTTTCACCAGTTTTAAAAAATCTATGAGGAGGAAGCATATAAACTTCCTTTTTTAAATCCCCATAAAGAAAAGCATTATCGACATACATTTGATAAACCTTCCAGTCTTTTTGGACTGCAAGGTTTATCAAACATCTAACAGTGCTCATTTTTACTACAAGACTAAAAGTCTCTTCATAGTCAATGCCTTCCTTTTAGCTAAACCCTTTAGCCACTAACTTAGCCTTATATCTTTCCACTTCACCATTAGACTTATATTTAATTCTGAAACCCCATTTACAACCAATTGGCTTTCTACCAATCGGTAGATCAGTCATAAACCAAGTTGTGTTTTCATATAATGCATGCATTTCATCATTCAAAGCATTTATCCAATTAACATCTTTCAATGCCTCCTCATAAGAAGAAGGTTCACTAGATTTATTCATATTAGACACAAAGTTGTAATTCTTAGGACTTAACATAGAATGATTAGCATATCTATTTAAACTATAATTGACCTTATTATCCAAAACAAATTCATTCAACTTAGCAGGTAATTTAGAAGATCTTTGAGACCTTCTAGGACCAACTTCCTCAGTAGTATTAGGCAATTCATTTTGGAAAACATGAACTCTAGAGACGGACCAACATTGCCCTCAGATTGTATTTGATCACCTATAGGAGTTGCAGAGAGTTCCCCATTATGTCCAACATGGTCTGTGATAGCACCAACATCTGGTTGATGCACTCTACCATCTCTACCAAGGCTGTCAAACTCGCGAGTAAACTCGTAGGATCATACGATCCTACGTGTTTACCAACAAAAAACGTGTAGAATCGTGGTAGGATCGCATATGAGGTGGGATCGTAGAATCGAACATAAACTCGTAGGATCGCGTGCCGATACGAGTTTACTAAGCTTTTTTTAGAACGGCTTGTTAGTTGTTAGTGGTTCAGGTCCAGCAGTGACATCCAATTGGGCAGTATGCTATACCCTCAACCCGCCTGTACTTCCTCGGTCCTCCTATTACACCTAAAGCGGTAAAAGTCCTAGGTGGGACTCGAACTCGAGACCTCCCCTAGCCAAACATCCCCTCCCCAAGCCTCTAAGGAATCTTGGTGGCCAACTGAGCTAGCCCAGTTGGTTTCAAGTTTACTAAGCTAATATCTATCTTATGTTTCTAGCTAGTTTTTAGCCCATTATTTTCTTAAGCACAACAAATTAACAAAATAAAAATACTAACTGGACATTGACGGTCAATTTTCTATTTTCTAATCATACTAAACTTAAGTATCTACTTTCCCAAATCATAATTTCAAGATGAAAACTAGTGGTTTTCTTCTCATCTTCTCATAATCTAATTGGTAGGATCGTACAATCCCGATTCGATCCTACGATCCCGATCCTGCAAAGACAAAAACGATCCCACGTAGGATCGCGAGTTTGACAGCCTTGATCTCTACCAAGTGTACCTTCCTCATCATCATTGGGTCTTAAAGGAGTATTAGTTGTAGTTTCTGACTCATAGGGATCAAAGAAATTTAAAGTGGAAATTTCACTAGACTCATAAGCAGGTTTATTGTTGCTTATTTTATACGGAAAAACAGTCTCATAGAACGGAAAACAAAATATTTCTATTTTCAAGACTAAAAAGTTTGTATGCTTTCTTACCACTAACATACCCAATTAATATACATTTTTCAGACCTATGAGAAAATTTATCAGAACCCTTAACCATTGTAGCAAAACACAAACACCCAAAAATTCTTAAGTGAGAAAGGTTTGGTTTCCTACCATATACTAAAGAAAAAGGATATTTACCATTTAAAATTAAGGAAGGAAGCATGTTAATCAAATAAGTAGCCGTTAAAATACACTCAGACAAAAAAAGAGGAATCTCCCCATGAAACATAAGACCTCTAGCTACATTAAGCAGGTGTCTGCGTTTCCTCTTAGCAATCCCATTCTGCTGAGGTGTATAAGCACAAGAAGTCTGATGAATTATACCCATAGTTGTAAAAAACTCATTCATTTTATGATTTACAAACTCAGTTCCATTATTAGATTTGACAACTTTAATCTTTTTATCAAACTGGGTTAAAACCAACAAACATTTCATAGACTTCATCTTTAGACTTAAGCAAATACACCCAAACAGCTTTGCTGAAATCATTAACAACAGTTAAGAAATATCTAAAACCCTCTCTGCTAACCACTTTATATGGCCCCCAAATATCCAAATGAATTAATTGACCAAAAACAGTTGACTTGTGTTCACTTAAAGGAAAAGCATCCCTGGTCTCTTTAGCCTTATCACAAACTTCACAGGGACTATTATGATCCACATTTAAAAGATTTAAGGAGTTTTTTAATAATTTCAAAACTTGGTTAGCAGGGTGTCCCAATCTATTATGCCAAACATCTTTGGAAACATGACACACAAAGTACTTACTATTATTACTAACAACAAAATTATTAAACTGATTATCAAACAGATGTAGACCAGTAGATTCACTACCTGTCCCCAGAACCGTCTGCCTTTTTTAAAATCCAAAATATAACAAGTAGTTTCATCAAAACTGACACTCAATTTACTATCCTTAATAAGTTTATGAACAGAAAGCAAACTAACATATTATTCAGGCACAACCAACACATCAAATAAAACCTCATTTTCATTAAGCTTAAGATTTTCAACATAAGTAATTGTTGCCAAAGTCCCATTGGGATAACCAACAGTCAAATTAAGTTCAGAGATATTAACCAGATCAAACATATTTTTAGAACTATTAGTCATATGTTGGTTGGCACCAGAGTCAATTATCTATCCAAAATGATAATTGACACCATTAATTTTCAAATTAGCACAGAAGAATCTATAAAAGTCTTGATTAAAAAACACATTCAATTATAAAAAGATCAAAAACTACTACCTGCCATATTAGCATTGGCAGAAGAACAACTCTTCTCATTAAAATGATTCACCAGTTTCATAACTTGCTCATTAGTTAAAGACACAGTGCTAGCATATGTTTTTACATCATTGTTACCCATAAAAGTATCTTTGGTATCAGCAAAACTAGTTATGTTATTATTAAAATTTCCAAAAGGTTTAAGATTTGGTTTCCTTTTAAAACCTGGTGGGTAACCAATGATTTTAAAACATCTATCAATAGTATGACCTTTTGAACCACAATTCTTACACAATAGGCTATCATAATTTCCCTTATTCACATTATTTCCATTATTGTTCACATTGTTCCAATTAGAGTTTCCTCTTCTTTATTATCATTAGGTCTAGAAACAAAAGCAGAAACTTGAGGTTTCTCAATTTTTACAGAGCTAGAAGGAATCCCTCTATAGGATTCTTCCCTAGAAATGATCACAAAGGCATCCTTGACTTCAGGAAGGATTTGCCTGGTCAATAGACTGCTTCTTATAGGCTGATAGACATCATCAAGGCCCATAAGAAATTTCATCAACTTTAAAAGTTTACCATGATCATTTAACTCTGCCTTAGCAGCACATGTACAATCTGGGAGTTTGGTAAGAATAGCAAACTCCCTCCACAAAGAATTTAACTTATAATAATACTCAGAAACATATAAACCACCTTGTTTGAAAGAATTAATTTTTTGTAACAGATTAAAAATAATAGACCCATCAATTCTATCATATTCTTTTAATTTATTCCACACACTAGCAGCATTATCAGAAAACACATGAACCAAGTACGCATCCTGAGATAAAGAACTCAAGATCCAATTTAATACAACAGCGTTGCATCTATCCCATTGTTCAAGCAAATGGGCACTAGCAACATAATCAGCCCTAAAACAATTTCCATTAATAAAACCTATTATATGCTTAATTTACAGGGCTAATTTCATAGCACTAGTCAAATCTTATAATTTTCAACCCTAGTTAATTTGATAGACACAATAAAAGCACAGTTGGAATCATTTGCATGAAGATGCAAAGGATTACCTTGGTCTAAAGACCCAATCATAATAGCCATGACAACACCAGATAAACAACAAGAATCAACAAGAAGATTATAGACAGAGAGCAACAAGGAAACAAGGAAACAAACAGAAAATAAACCAACAACAAGCAACCAAACAAAGAAACAAGAACAGATAAACAGATAACAACTAAGAAACATAAATAACAACTAACAACAACAAAAACAAATAAACCAATAGATCAAAAACAGATAATCACCAATATCCAAACCAACCATTAAACCAGTGTTGCAACTCTACAAACTACCTAAAAACCTAACCTCCAGCACTCTAGACACAACAAAACTTAAAGAACAGAAATTAAAATACCACTCACACCCAAGATCCACAAATATTAAGTCTAGTGAATTGGAAGAGGTTTCCAAACCACTAAAGTGGCCGGTCAAGGTGTTAACCACTTTGTTTGCACCCACTAAAATCCAAATATTGTATCTCTTAAAGGAAGAAGAAAACACTTACATAACTTTATCAAGAAAGGCAGCGAAAGACAATCAATAACACTAGATTCACTTAGTTTAGTGATATTGAATCAATATGAACCCCAATCGATTCACAAAGCCTCAAGATCAAGAAACCCCCAAACTGAAAATTTAGGGTTTCAACCAAATTACCAATTAACCAGTCAATACACCGATTGACACCCCAAGAACCACTAATAAACCACCAAGAACCAAAAAACCCTAAATATTAGGGTTTCAATAAAAAAAACCCTAAATCGAATAAACCCTCAATAAACCTCAAGAACCACCAATAAGAGTTGATAACTAACCTACAGCTCTGATACCATGTTAAAATGGCATAGATCTTAATAAATCACTCAACCAGCCTCCCTTATTGATTCTTTATTATAAAAGCTATAGCAGACAAGTCCTCTAAACGAGTGCTTGCTAACAGATTACAAATGAAAAAGATAGTCCTCAACACGGATGCTATCTAAATAATACAAAGAACACACGCTTACAAACCCTTTGATATTAGCTATCTAAACAACTAAAGAGCTTTGATCAAGATGGTCAAAGTCTAAAACTAGAAACTAGATGATAAACTTGATATGAAAAACAAGAGAGATTATAAGTGAGAAAACAAATAGATAATGAAACCCTAGAACCATCTCAATCCTTATATAGGAGTGATGACATCAAATAACGTTACTTTTATAGCATCATTTATCCCATGTAAATAACCCATTTTGTATGATTATTGCAAGAATTGTTACTTAATCGTTTATATTTGAGAATTGCAGTAATTATGGAGTACTTGATGAAGATTAGCAAAAAGACACGCATTCTGGAGCTTAAACGAAGATAGTATGTTGATAAGTCCCAAGAGCTGTAAATAATGTCAGTAACCTTGGGATTTAAAACCACTTTATCAGACATTATAAAACTACAGTCAAACTCTCTCTAAACAAGATAACAACAATATGAAAGTGTTAGTCTTTTTATGCATTACTGGATTAGCAACAATCTGTATTGTTGACTGGTTATCACAATACAAGTCTATAGGAACCACATTTTTAATACCAAACTCACCCAAAAGTTTAACTATCCACATAATCTCACAAGTGGTTGATGCCATAGACCTATATTCAGTTTCGCAGTGAATTAGACAAAGTAGCATGTCCTTTTACTTTTTCCAATACACAAAGATTACCATTTATGAAAACATAGTATCCTGAAATAGACCTTCTAGTCCACAGGACACATACCCAGTCAGAATCAGAAAAAGCAGTAATCACACAATCACTTTTCCTTTTTGAAAACTCAACACCAAGCCCAAGCCCAGGTGCAAGCTTTAAATATTTCAGAACTTTTAAAGCAATATCAAAGTGTGATTTTAAAGGAGCACGCATGTGCTAACTTAAACAATGAGTGAACTGAATATGATATGTCAGGTCTAGTATGAGTCAAGAAAAAGTTTAGCCAACCAAATATTGTAATTTGTAATATTCAATGAGTATTTTATCAATAACTGACGTCTAATGAACCGAACAATATTCACATACAAAGTGTCATAACTGGCCTACAAGCTAGCAATCCAAACTCATGAAACAATTCAAGACAATATTTCCTTTGACTTAAACTTAAACCATATTTTTTTTGTTTTTAAAACTTCTATTCCAAGAAAATAATTCAATTCACCTAAATCCTTAATTTTAAACATGTTATTCAAAACACTTTTAAACTTTTCAATCGTCAGAACATCATATCTGTAATATACCAAATCAACAACATATACCAACAGTACAAACACACCTTTCCTTTGTTCTATACAAAAATGAATGATGATTCCTTAGAGTGTACCAAAACCTACTTCAAGAAAGTCCTTAGACAACTTGTTGGTCTATTGTTAGGGAGCTTGCTTCAAGCCATATAAGGATTTTTCAAGTTTACATACTTTAGTTTCACCAGTTTTAAAAAACCCCTGAGGAGGAAGCATATAAACTTCCTCTTTTAAATCCCCATAAAGAAAGGCATTATTGACATCCATTTAATAAATCTTCCAGTCTTTTTGGACTAAAAGGTTTATCAAACATATAACAATGCTTATTTTGACTATAGGACTAAAAGTCTCTTCATAGTCAATGCATTCCTTTTGGCTAAACCCTTTAGCCACTAACCTAACCTTATATCTTTCTACTTTACCATTTGACTTATATTTAATTCTGAAAACCTATTTACAACCAATTGGCTTTCTACCAATTGGCAGATCAGTCATAAACCAAGTTTTGTTTTCATATAAAGCATGCATTTCATCATTCATAGCATTTATCCGATTAACATCTTTTAAAGCCTCCTCATAAGAAGACGATTCAATAGATTTATTCATATTAGACATAAAATTATAATTCTCAGGACTTAACATAGAAATGAATTAACAGTCATTTAAACATAAATAACCATATCCAAAACAAATCATTCTGCGATAGAGGTCGTTTAGAAATCTTTGAGACCTTCTAGTACCAACTTCCTCAATAGTATTAGTCAATTCAATTTTGAAAACAGGAACTCAAAAGACAGACCAACATTGCACTCAGATGTATTGATCACCTATAGTAGTTGCAGAGAGTTCCCCATCATGTCCAACATGTCTGTGATAGCATCAACATCTGGTTGATGCACTCTACCATCTCTACCAAGGCTGCCAAACTCGCGAGTAAACTCGTAGGATCATACGATCCTACATGTTTACCAAACAAAACGAGTATATCCGTGGTAATCGCATATAAGGTGGGGATCGAAATCGAACATAACTCGTAGGATCGTGTCGATACGAGTTTTACTACTTTTTTAAGACGGCTTTTAGTTATTAGTAGTTTAGGTCCTTCGGATGAACATTCCAATAAGGCAGTATGCTATACCTCAAACCCGCTTGTACTTCCTCCGGTCCTCCAGTCCAACCCCTTTTGTAGCGGTAAAAGTCCTGGGAGAGTCCTCGAACGTCGAGACTTCCTCGTACCCTCCTAGGAATCTTGGTGGCCACTGAGCATGCCCCGGTTGGTTTAAGTTTACTAAGCCTACTATCTATCTTATGTTTCTAGCTGTTTTTTAGCCCATTATTATTTCTTAAAGCCCCCCCCCCCCCGACAAATTAACAAAATAGAAAATACTAACTGAACATTGACGGTCAATTTTCTATTTTTTAATCATACTAAACTTAAGTATCTACTTTCCCAAATCACAATTTCAAGATGAAAACTAGTGGTTTTCTTCTCATCTTCTCATCATCTAGTTGGTAGGATCGTACAATCTCGATTTGATCCTACGATCCCGATCCTGCAAAGACAAAAACAATCCCACGTGGGATCGCGATTTTTTGACAACTCTTGATCTCTACCAAGTGAACCTTCTCATCATCATTGGGTCTTAAGAGTATTAGTTTTAGTTTCTGACTTATAGGGATCAAAAGAAATTTAACGTGGAAATTTCACAAGACTCATTTAGCAGGTTCATTGTTTGCTTATTTTATAGCGGAAAACAGTCTCTTAGATGGAAAATAAAATATTTTCTATTTCAAGATCTAAAAAGTTTGTATGCTTTTCGTTACCACTAACATATCCAATTAATATATAAATTTTTCAGACTATGATAAAATTTAACAGAACCTTAACCATAGTAGAAAACTGACAAACACCAAAACTCCTTAAGTGAGAAAGGTTTGTTTCCTACCATAACTAAAGAAAAGAGATTTTGTCCATTTAAAACTAAGGAAGGAAGCATGTTAATCAAATAAGTAGCCGTTAAAATACACTTAGACAAAAAAAGAGGAATCTCCCCCTGAAACATAAGACCTCTAGCTACATTAAGTAGGTGTCTGAGTTTCCTCTTAGTAATCCCATTCTGCTAGTGTATAAGCACAATAAGTCTGATGAATTATGCCCATAGTTTTAAAATAAACTAAGTCATTTATGATTTACAACTCAGTTTTCATTATGAGATCTGACAACTTAATATCTTATTCCAAATTGGGTTAAAAAACCAACAAACATATTCATAGACTTCATCTTTTAAACTAAAGCAAATACTCAAATAGCATTCAGAAATCAATCAACAACAGTTTAAGAAATATCTTAAAACCCTCTCTGCAAACCACTTTATATGCCCAAAATATCCCAAATGAATTAATAGACAAAAACAATTGACTATGTTCACTTAAAGGAAAAGCATCCCTGGTCTGTTTTGCCTTACAAACTTCACAGGGACTATTATGATCCACATTTGAAAGATTTAAGGAGTTTTTTAATAATTTCAAAACTTGGTTAGCAGGGTGTCCCAGAATTAAGATCAACATAGACCCATTATTTGTCATAGATCCAATAAACCAATCCTAGCCACTCATTTTTCATCAAAAATAAAAAAAACTCACTTTCATCACTTTTTTAAAATATTTTATAAAATAACTTACAAACGGTAATCGTCACACGACAAAGAACATACACCATCGCGACGAGTATTATTCAATATCTTTCAGTAGACGGGTGACACGTATACTTTCGAGGATACTTTTTTTTGATTTTTTTTGTTTCAGGCACGAATTGCGAAAATCAAATATGATACGTAAAACGAATCATATATGATTCGATATAACGTAATCATACATGATTACATGAAATCAAATATGATTTGTGATTCAACGAACTTTTATTCAATTTTATGTTTCCATCACGAAATTGCGAAAATCATATAAGGATTCGTGTGACGAATCAAAAATGAATTCGAGATAACGAATCCAATATGAATTTCATAAAATCATATATGATTTCATAAAATCGTATATGACTTCATAAAATCATAAAAAAAAAGTTCGTCGAAAGTACATAGTGTCGCCCCTCTATAGAAAGATAATTTAATTCTCGTCGCGATGATATGTTTTGTTTTGCGTAACGATTAACAGTGTGTGAGATATTTAATTTTTTTTAAAAAGGTGGAAAGTGGGTTTTTTTATTTTTGATGAAAAAATGAGTGGCTAGAATTGGTTCATTGGGTCTATGACAAATATTGGGTCTATATTGAACTTTTCGCGGGTGTCCCAATCTATTATGCCAAACATCTTTGGAAACATGACACACAAAGTACTTACTATTATTACTAACAACAAAATTATTAAACTGATTATCAAACAGATATAGACCAGTAGATTCACTACCAGACCCCAGAACCGTCTGCTTTTTTTTAAATCCAAAATATAACAAGTAGTTTCATCAAAACTGATACTTAATTTACTATCCTTAACAAGTTTATGAATAGAAAGCAGACTAACATATTATTCAGGCACAACCAACACATCAAATAAAATCTCATTTTCATTAAGCTTAAGATTTTCAACATAAGTAATTGTTGCCAAAGTCCCATTGGGATAACCAACAGTCAAATTAAGTTCAAAGATATTAACCAAATCAAACATATTTTCAGAACTATTAGTCATATGTTGGTTGGCACCAGAGTTAATTATCCATCCAAAATGATAATTGACACCATTAATTTTTAAATTAGCACAAAAGAATCTATAAAAGTCTTGATTAAAAAACACATTTAATTATAAAACGATCAAAAACTACTACCTGCCATATTAGCATTGGCAGAAGAACAACTCTTCTCATTAAGATGATTCACCAGTTTCATAACATGCTCATTAGTTAAATACACAGTGCTAGCATATGTTTTTACATCATTGTTACCCATAAAAGTACCTTTGGTATCAGCAAAATTAGTTATGTTATTATTAAAATTTCCAAAAGGTTTAAGATTAGGTTTCCTTTTAAAATCTGATGGGTAACCAATGATTTTAAAACATCTATGAATAGTATAACCTTTTGAACCACAATTCTTACACAATAGGCTATCATAATTTCCCTTATTCACATTATTTCCATTATTGTTAACATTGTTCCAATTAGAGTTTCCCCTTCTTTATTATCATTAGGTCTAGAAACAAAAGCAGAAACTTAAGGTTTCTCAGTTTTTACAGAGCTAGAAGGAATCCCTCTATAAGATTCTTCCCTAGAAATGATCACAAAGGCATCCTTGACTTCAGGAAGGATTTCTCTAGTCAATAGACTGCTTCTAATAGGCTGATAGACATCATCAAGGCCCATAAGAAATTACATCAACTTTAAAAGTTTACCATGATCATTTAACTCTGCCCTAGCAACATATATACAATCTGGGAGTTTGGTAAGAATATCAAACTCCCTCCACAAGAATTTAACTTGATAATAATACTTAGAAACATGTAGACACCTTTGTTTGAAGAAAATAATTTTTTGGTACAGATATAAAATAATAGACCCCATCAATTCTATCATATTCTTTTAATTTATTCCACATACTAGCAGCATTATCAGAAAACACATGAACCAAGTACGCATCCTGAGATAAAGAACTCAAGATCCAATTTAATACAACAGCGTTGCATCTATCCCATTGTTCAAGCAAATGTGCACTAGCAACATAATCAGCCCTAAAACAATTTCCATTAATAAAACCCATTATATGCTTAATTTGCAGGGCTAATTTCATAGCACTAGCCCAGATCCTATAATTTTTCAACCCTAGTTAATTTGATAGACACAATGAAAGCACAGTTAGAATCATTTGCATGAAGATGCAAAGGATTACCTTGGTCTAAAGACCCAATCATAATAGCCATGATAACACCAGATAAACAACAAGAATTAACAAGAAGATTACAGACAAAGAGCAATAAGGAAACAAGGAAACAAACTGAAAATAAACCAACAACAAGCATCCAAACAAAGAAACAAGAACAGATAAACAGATAACAATTAAGAAACAGAAATAACAACTAACAACAACAAAAACAAATAAACCAACAGATCAAAAATAGATAATCACCAATATCCAAACCAACCATCAAACCAGCGTTGCAACTCCACAAACTACCTAAAAACCTAACCTCCAGCACTCTAGACACAACAAAACTTAAAGAGCAGAAACTAAAATACCACTCACACCCAAGATCTACAAATATTGAGTCTAGTGAATTGGAAGTGGCCAGAGCAGGTTTCCAAACCACTAAAGTGGTCGGTCAAGGTGTTAACCACTTTGTTTGCACCAACTAAAATCTAAATATTGTATCTCTTAAAGGAAGAAGAAACACTTACATAACTTTATCAAGAAAGGCAGCGAAAGACCATCAATAACACTAGATTCACTTAGTTTAGTAATATTGAATCAAGATGAACCCCAATCGATTCACAAAGCCTCAAGATCAAGAAACCCCCAAATTGAAAATTTAGCGTTTCAACCAAATTACCAATTAACCAGTCAATACATCGATTGACACCCCCAAGAACCACTAATAAACCACCAAGAACCAAAAAACCCTAAATATTAAGGTTTCAATAAAAAAACCCTAAATCGAACAAACCCTCAATAAACCTCAAGAACCACCAATAAGAGTTGATAACTAACACTAGAAGCTCTATACCAGTTAAAAGGCACAGATCTTAATAAAATCACTTAAACCCCTCCCTTATTAATTCTTTATTATAAAAACTATAGCAGACAAGTCCTCTAAACGAGTGCTTGCCAACAGATTACAAATGAAAAAGATAGTCCTCAACACGGATGCTATCTAAATAATACAAAGAACACACGCTTACAAACCCTTTGATATTAGCTATCTAAACAACTAAAGAGCTTTGATCAAGATGGTCAAAGTCTAAAACTAGAAACCAGATGATAAACTTGATATGAAAAACGAGAGAGATTGTAAGTGAGAAAACAGATAGATAATGAAACCCTAGAACCATCTCAATCCTTATATATGAGTGATGACATCAAATAACGTTACTTTTATAGCATCATTTATCCCATGTAAATAACCCATTTTGTATGATTATTGCAAGAATTGTTACTTAATCGTTTATATTTGAGAATTGCAGTAATTATGGAGTATTTGATGAAGATTAGCAAAAAGGCACGCATTCTGGAGCTTAAACGAAGACATTTAAAGATATTGACTCTGACATCATGATACGCCGTATCCATCAAGGAAGATACGGCGTATCTGTGCCTGCACTTCACAAAAGACCACGAAGAAATAAAGATCAATACGCCGTATCCAGAAGGAGTCTATACGTCGTATTCAATTTAAAGTAATAAAATATACTGAAAGATATCGAACGTGGTCCCTACTCCAAGAAACCCTCAATACGCCGTATCCAAGTCACTCGATACGCCGTATCGACCAAATTCCAGACCCTATAAATAGAAAACCTAAAAACAGGTTTTCGGTGTGCTTGATCATATTTTTGATACCTTAACCACAAAAGTTGATTTTTAGAAGATAAGAAGAGCAGAAGAGGTCAAGCAAAGCTATTAATTCCATAGGAAACACTTTGTAATCTCCTATACTCTAGTAATCGTTCGATGTTTGGTATCATTCGTTTAACTCGGTTAGTTTACCTTGGTTGGATTATTAATCTTGTATTGATTATGACGTTTGAGGGCTAATACCCTTGGGTATTAGCCATTATTATGAAGATTTGAATGCTTCGTTTGTTTATATCGAATGCTTAATTTATCGTTGATTGCTTGTTTATATTTATCAATTTATACTTGTTTACGTGCTTTTGTATGCGACTTATCATTTAACTGGATCTAGGATTACGACTAAGTAATCCAGATGCCCAGATGGCTCTCTATAAAGTAAATTATACATCTAGACCAATATGATCAGAATAATAACCATAAACTTTTCATTAGATTGTGACCTTAGTTGGATCGGTAGATGACCCTTAGGATCAAGAAGTACATTCTTAATTAATTGGTAAAGACTTGGTTAGTGGACTACTAGTGTATGAATTGCCTTTAAGCAGTAAGTAGGTAAAGTCTCTATGAGCTAGGGTTTAACAAGATCACCATTGCTTTAATCCTTAAGATAGATTATACTCAGCAAATAAGGATCCTTTATGCCGATACGTTTAATTGCGACATAATTCTTCGTATCTATGTCTTAGGAAGAAGTAACGCCTAAGTCTTAAGAATGATATGCTGCCTCGAGATAAGTAATCATTACACTAAATAAACAAACCAATGTTCTAATTAGATTAATCATGGATCTTATATTTAGCTAGACCGCTCTTTTATCTTCTGTTAATTTACTTGTGTGTGTTATTGTGTCTTAAGTTGATTTTAGTCACCACAAAACCTATGCCAGTCTCTCAGGCTGAAAAACCTTGTTGGATCATTTTACTGAATAGATCTTAACTTTCAGCTTGCAAAGAGTTTGCTCCTTTAGATAATTCTAAAGCAACAATAATGAAACATTGAGTAAACACTATTGATTATACGGAATCTAATCAATAATGCTAAGAAGAACAATATTAAATATCACAAAAGAACTTTTATATTAAACCTTGAATCTGCCTAGGTTATAGATTACAAACAATGATTACTATTCGATCTCTATGATCTGTGAAGAACTATATCTACTAACTATGCCTAGGGTTCCTTTTATAGACTAAGGAAACCCTAATGGGCTTTATAAAATGCGTATAAAGATCATGCATATCCTTTCCTAAGATATCTGATGCATATCTCATAAACGGTACTAACTACTTTATACTAACGGTACTAACTATCTTATCAGTACTAACTATTTTGTACTGTCAGTACTAATTACAACTAGCGATACTAACTAATATAACTAACGGTACTAAGTCAGGAATGCATAATTCCCAACAATCCTCCCCTAAACATGATTGTTGAACTTGTTTAACTTCATGTTTCTTCAGTTTACTCTTCTTGAACTCTTGGAGGATGTATCCAAACACTCTGTCAAATCTTGATCTTGATCTTTGATAATTTTGACATCTTCAGCTATCCATCTTTAAAAGGACATTAAATTGGCATAGACGTTTAGGGAAACGCGAGTGTGTGGAAAGGATACCATCAGTAACAGTCTTCATACTACCTTACCCTTAATATGGTTGATCCCTCTTAAAGTATTTTAATTGCATGTGATATACTCTTAGGGGCCTTGTAATAGTCTTCATACTATCTTACTTGTGTATTGCCTTAATGGAATATGATGTGTCATTGTGGTTAACAATCAAATACAAAAATAAAAAATATAAAAAGACAAAAACATAACTTAATCAAAATCACATGTCTTCTCATTCAAATTAGATTCATGATTCAATATTTTTATCACAAATGCTTTCATTGTCAATACTAGATCATGATCTGAGAGGGAGTTAGTTTCATTGTCAAATCATGTGTTTTGTGATTTCCATTCACGTACACTACCTGCATTTTAAGTTCACACACTGGTACAAAAACTGGTATTGGTCACTCCAAAAATGTGTGACGATATACATATGGTCACACGTATTTTTTTGGGTGTTTGTCACTAAAGATCGCGCCACTGTAGGTCACATACGGTGACGTTAGGGAGTTCGTGGCTATTTCCATTGAAAAAGAGTGACCAAAACCCGAATATGTGTGACAAATTAGGCACAAGTTTTGTTGGATTAATTAGTATTAGTGACCGTAAACACTTTATAGTCACACGAATGGTTTTTGAGAGTAACTATTGTTCGTCCTTTGGCCACATAAATATATAATATATGTGACATTTAAGATGATTTATTTAAGTAAATGTGTATTTTGTGTGACTATTTCCCGTCTTGTGGCCACATGAATATATAATAAATGTGGCCTTTTGTAATATTTAGTCACACAAAGCATGTTTGTTTTGGGTATTTAGTCACATACAATTAAGCATAAAGTGGCCAAAAATGTTAATAAGTGTGACCATATGCTGTTTAAAGTGAAGAAATGTGTATTTTGTGTGACTATTGTTCATCTAATGGCCACATTAATTTTATGTTTGTGTGGCATTTTGTAATAATTAGTCACACAAAGCATGTTAGTTTTGGGTATTTAGTCACATACAATTAAGCATAAAGTGGCCAAAAGTGTTAATAAGTGTGACCATATGATGTTTAAAGTGAAGAAATGTGTATTTTGTATGACTATTGTTCATCCAATGGCCACATGAATTTTATGTTTGTGTGGCCTTTTGTAATATTTAGTCACACAAAGCATGTTTGTTTTGAGTATTTAGTCGCATACAATTAAGCATAAAGTGGCCAAAAGTGTTAATAAGTTTGACCATATGCTGTTTAAAGTGAAGAAATGTGTATTTTGTGTGACTATTGTTCATCCAATGGCCACAAGAATTTTATGTTTGTGTGGCCTTTTGTAATCTTTAGTCACAATTAAGCATAAAGTGGCCAAAAGTGTTAATAAGTGTGATCATATGCTGTTTAAAGTGAAGAAATGTGTATTTTGTGTGACTATTGTTCATCCAATGGCCACATGAATTTTATGTTTGTGTGTTTGTTTTGGGTATTTAGTCACATACAATTAAGCATAAAGTGGCCAAAAGTGTTAATAAGTGTGACCATATGCTGTTTAAAGTGAAGAAATGTGTATTTTGTGTTACTATTGATCATCCAATGGCCACATGAATTTTATGTTTGTGTGGCCTTTTGTAATATTTAGTCACACAAAGCATGTTTGTTTTGGGTATTTAGTCACATACAATTAAGCATAAAGTGGCCAAAAGTGTTAATAAGTGTGACCATATGCTGTTTAAAGTGAAGAAATGTGTATTTTGTGTTACTATTGATCATCCAATGACCACATGAATTTTATGTTTGTGTGGCCTTTTGTAATATTTAGTCACACAAAGCATGTTTGTTTTGGGTATTTAGTCACATACAATTAAGCATAAAGTGGCCAAAAGTGTTAATAAGTGTGACTATATGCTGTTTAAAGTGAAGAAATGTGTATTTTATGTGACTATTGTGCATCTAATGGCCACATGAATTTTATGTTTGTGTGGCCTTTGGTAATATTTAGTCACACAAAACATGTTTGTTTTTGGTATTTAGTCACATACAATTAAGCTTAAAGTGGCCAAAAGTGTTAATAAGTCTTACCATATGCTGTTTAAAGTGAAGAAATGTGTATTTTATGTGACTATTATTTATCCAAT
>BQNB010104577.1:9035-23786 GCA_026074375.1 Tanacetum coccineum | reverse complement strand
TTAGATACGTCATACGTGTAAGTGATGTTTACTTTTGTATTTTATCTTACCTTATTACTAAATATAGTTGATAGACTACTAGAAAAGTGCAAAATCTAAATCAAACCTTACCAGGCACTTGCTAACAGTTTGGATCACAGATATCTCCAGTGTTCATTAAGAGTGGTAAGTGAATATGCATGTTAGGTCTTAGAAAACCAGCTTTTGTCTGTATCGCTGTTGATATGTCTAGGAAAACATGATTGTGTAGAAATGATACAATCAGGTAACAGTCTTCATACTGTCTTGCCCCTTATATGGTTGATCCACTCTTAATATATTTCAAATGCATTTAATATACTCTTAGGGGCCTTGTAATAGTCTTCATACTACCTTATTTGCGCGTTGCCTTAACGAAATATTAAATAGACGGCGGGTTCGTGTAATTCGTTCAAGACTTAGGAAATAATTACATAGATCATCACAAGTGTGACAAAGCAACAACACTAGGATAAGCAATCTAGAGAGTAATACATGATTAAATAACACAATATTTTATTATATTGTTATCACTAGTAGCGTAGTTTATTATTTAGTTTAATAGCTAAAACAAACCAAACCTCTCAAATATATAATTCACCTGCTTTCCTATAAACATAAAAATACAAAAATAATCTTCCCAACCTATTCCCCTAGAGAACGATAACAACCCCGAGTCTTGCATATACTACACTACAACGGTTATGTATACTGCCTAGAGAGTTATAAAACTTCTTGTAGAAGTCCTTTACGACAACCGCAACATGCACTTTATCAACCCGGAAATGCCTTGTCTTCCGGCACAATCCATATTACTACGAAAGAATGGATCGTGATCAGTTACAACAGTAACTGGTTGAAAAGATGGCGAGCCATTCGGAATGTCTTCCGAAATTTTAATGCATCGTACATCGGGTCCTCGCTAAAAAAAGCGGCGACTAAATGCTCATGAGAACCAGAACGATATTGAGTTATGCTGTTTCTTGTTAGTCGGTTTGCTCGTCGTCTACGCTTAATAAACGCAATCGCTCGTTTAATAAAAGTCTTCTTACGGATAATAACTTCTTCTCCTTCTTTTAAATCTATGCCCATAAACGTATATGAATTCATTTTGTATAAATGAGGAATATGAGAAGAGTGTATGAAATAGGAGATTTGTGTATAAAAATGGGTGAAGTAGTGGGTATTTATAAGTAAAAAATGATTTTTTTTTAAAGTTTTTTTAATATACAACGGATACATTTTCGGGGGGGGGGGGGGGGACCATTTTTTATAACTCACCTAGGTGAGTTTCTCACCATAAGCACCCTTTAAAAATACTAGACTCACCGAGCTAGTGCACAAAAAGTAAAGTCACTTTTTTTTTTGGAACGGCAATTTGTGGCTACATGGCCCCTAGCCCAGAAGGCATAGCGAGCTCACACAACCAGGTTGGGTCCAGCCCAAAAGGCAATGGCACCCTTCCCTTTACACACGCGAGAGGAAACCCCTATCGCCCTAGACAAGACTCGAACTTGAGACCTTGCCTAGGAGGGTAAAACCTCCATACCATTGGACCAAATGCCCGTTGGTAAAAGTAAAGTCACTTTTGGGGTGGGATAAGGACTCGCGCGCGAGTCTTAAGTCACCTCGATAACTTTCGCCTTATACCGTCCAGCCTAAGGCTTGTAGAGTAAGAGTACATGGTACAGTGCATCGTTGACATATTATACGGCTAAAATAGTACCTATAACTTTTCTATAACCATTATAACTGCACCGCGATTTTGTGTTAGCAGCTTTTTTCTCTTTCTATTTTGTGAGTAATCGGGGCTTTTTTATGATATGTTATACAAATTTTATCGGAGAAAACATTTATTTTATAAGAATGTTACATAGTACAAACCAACGTGACGACGGCTATAATAGTGTTATTTATGGTGCAACTATACAAACCATCTAGTTAATATTAGGGATGAGCAAAAGATCCAGAGAACCATATCAGAACCGAGAAGAACCGAACCGGATCCAGGCGATGGTTCCGGTTCTTGAGTTTGAGATTTTTTGGTTTTTGGGTTGGTTCGGTTCAAGTTCACCGTTCTCGGTTCCGGAACCAAACACACAATAATTCTAAAAACATTAACTTTCTTTACTTCTCATACTAAAAACAATACATGGAATACACTTGTTTCTAAAATCTTGAGCAAGTGAATGACACTCATTGGTTCGATTTAACAAAACCACAACTCAGTTTTGGCCCGATACCTTTTTTTATCTTCCCTATCAAAGATGATGTGATTGTGAAAGATATGGAAGAACAATTAGAGAAACTAACTGGAGGAGTAAATGGAAACAAACGGTGAAACCATAAACGGTTTTGATTATTTGGTTTCACAAAATTTGAAGTTATTTTCTTTTCTTTTTCGGATTAATGTGTCATTGTTCTTGTTAACAATGTGAAACTATAAAATGACCCTTTGTTTGAGTTTATATTTTAGCTGTTAAACATTATCTATACTACATATAAAGCATTTTGCCTCAAATCTTGAAAAACTTAAAACTTAAAACTTAAAAAATTAATGATACACGCATATAACAGTTTTAGAACGAGCTAGGTTGATTGATTGATTGACTTAAAACTGAAAACCTTTTTAACACGCATGATGTGTGTTTTTACAGGCTTTAAATTTATAATAACTAGAAATACCGATTTTGACCAAAAACACAACATTCGGGCAAGTATACCCTATTCGAGTGTAATATAGTATTAGGTAAGTCCAGGTCGTTCCACGGGATATGTAGCAATTCACAGATTGTTTATCAAGTAACAAAGTTAATTGATTGTCACGGATCAAATAGCCAAAACATGTGTAAAGCAAGCAAGATACCAAGGTATGATCCACATAACATAATAGATATAGATAGAGCAAGACTTTATATAAACAAAGCATACAAGTCATATATGACGGGTAATCATAATAACAAGCATATCTACCAATGATAACATAGAATCCTTTCGGCCTATATACTACATCATCCCGAGCACATTAAGAATGGTTTATATCAAATATGCATACATATGAATTCCTCTCAACCCGGTCGGTCAACATAAGGAAGGGTCTTAAACATTATTCTACTTGGGTTATTTATAGATTTACTAATCAATTCTCACAAGATTAGCATCAAATTGTTATAAACAAACAATGCAAAATTCATCAAGACAATAGAGCCTTTCGACTTATATCTATTGCAATGATAAATCAAAAGATAAATAATAATCCAAGTAAAACAATATCGAATCCATAAGCATTAATATTTACAAGTTATACAAATATCGTCCAAGTAAGCGAGACACAACCAAATCATAACCAAACCAATAACCAACATCACAAACATGAATAAACTCAGAAAACATATCAATTTTATTAGTAAATAAATGTACCAAATCCATTTATGCGAGTAATTCGAGTATAAAGTACCAAAACTAATATTTTAACTACAACAACCAATAGTCCAACAACCCAAGTATCCATGATCAACCAACAACCTATGCTACTGAATTAACCCGAGGATATGTCACGTCTCTTCAGGGAATCCGCAACGTGCCACCAAATGGAGTGTTTGGCAACGAGGTTTATGGTAGTGACTCGGAAGGATTTGGTATGAATCCTTCGAGTAATGAGTTTAGGTTATGTAATAGTGATGAATGGAGGTCTGGAAATCATGGTGGTAGAGTAATAATTCGTGGCTATGGTGGTGGTGGTGATATGGTGGTTCGCCATGGATTAAAGGGGTGTTTGGATCATCGGATCATAAGATCCTCACCAATCCTTCCTCCTCTCCTATGATCTCTATGATTGTTATTGATCAAGTGTGTATTTCCCTGGCATAAAATGGGTCTATTTATAGGCTAACAACACTTGGGGAACAAGTTGGGAGGTTAATGATCGGTTTGGTAGTAAATGGGAGTCATAAATATGACTTTTTGGCTGTCCAGACGTGAAGTGCGCCGCGCTTTTTTATTTGTGCGCCGCACTTTGCTTAAATGATACTTTCCCGCTAGACATGAAAAAGTGCGCCACACTTATGGGAAGTGCGGCTTACTTTGGGGCATTTTCAGCACTTGGCATTTTTCAAAGTTGTAGATAATTGAATTTTCTTCGCGTGGCCGTCAAACGGAGTTCGTATGACCGAGTTATGACCAAAACAATGAACAGGTGTCGGGAAGCATTCAACTTGAGTTATTTCTTCGTTAAAGCTTCATTTCTTCGTGTATTCTTCCACGACACGTACTTAGAACCTACAATAGCAAATATACTTGATTAAGTACCGAAACTTCTTATTGTTAACCAATTTAGGGTTTTTGGCTTTAAATAGCCACGTACTTTCTCAAATGTACCCATATGATACGTGTACTAAATTTATTGCCCATATGCGTTCAAATCCCCCCACACTTAAAACTTTCCTTGCCCACAAGCAAATCTAAGAAAATAAATTTTATAAACAGGGTCTTAGGTGACAAGACAAGGAAATTTTTATTTTATATATATATATATACTTTTAAATTTTGATATTTTTTATTTTTAATTTAAAAAAAATTATTGGGTTTCGAAAATATTTTTGGTTTTGTAACAAATACGTGCAAAAGGCGCAAGCACCCCCACACTTAAGGGTTTGCTTGCCCTCAAGCAAAATAAGAAAAATAATAAGCTTTACAAAACAAACATAGAATTATAAAAAATATTTTTGAATTTTTAATATGTGAAAACAGAGATGTTTGATAATACCCAATGATTCTCAAGTTGTATAACATGACTAAGCACCTCACGAATAAAAAAAGTATAATTCACTCAAACACTCGTATGTGATGTAATAGAGGGTAAAAGGTAGGGGTGAGCAGAAAAACTGAAAATACCGAAACCAAACCGAAAACCGAAAAAAAACTGAACCGAAATAACCTACCAAAACTAGAAACCGATGGTTCGGTTTTTACCTTTTGAAAAACCAAAAAAATTCGGTTCGGTTTTGGTTTTCGGCCAAAAACCGAACCGAACCGAACCATTTAATTATATAACAATATATATAATATAAACAAATAACTAAATAAATCAAAATTAATAAGTTCGTATTACTTTTGTGGAAGGAATTATAATATTTATCTTGAAATTTATATGCGTGTTCGTTGAGCATGTGCGTTTACTTGACAATATATCAATACATACGCGACAATGATCATACTATGTGTACGTTTACTTACATGTGTGTGTCTCATCTATATGTGTGTAATTGTAAAAGTTTGGGATACACGTTATTAGGCTTAGATTAACAAAAATGTTATAAAGAATAACCAATTTTCGACATAAAACAAGTTTGTTGGTAATGTTGGTACAAAATGGCCACACCCAAATATAAACGGTTACAAACCGAAAAAACAAAAAATCGAACCGAAACCGATAATAAACCGAGAAAATTGAAAATCCAAAAACCGACCCAAACCGAACCGTACACACCCCTAGTCTTTTATTTAAACATTAGTTAATAAAAAATTTAAACATGAAAGCCCTTTGTCTTTTAATGTTAATGTACCTAGGGTTGTTCATCGGTTCGGTTATGAGAAACAAGACGAACCGAATTCAAATTTTACTTAACTGAACTGAAAACTGAATTTAAATTTGGTTCGGTTTTCGATTGACCCGAATAACATAATTTGTATTTTTTTTTAATTTAATTATAAAGGTTTTTTAGCAAAAAATAAAATAAAATTTCAAGCTTAAAAAGTATTTTCTTATATTAAAATAAAATTTTAATTATATATCTATATATGTATATATATATATGTATATATATATATATATGTATATGTATATATGTATATATATATATGTATGTATATATATATATATATGTATGTATGTATATATATATATATATATGCCCTCACACTCTGTCTCAAACTATAAACTCCCATACTGAAGAAAGGTGAATATGACATATGGGCAATTAAAAATGGAACATTACTTGGGGACATACAGATTATCCTTATGGGAAAATCATACAAAAGGGATATGGTCAGTACAAGTCTCAACAACAACAAATGGACAAATAAAGGTTTTACCTCCCAAAACTACTGAAGAAATTGTGGCTAGAGAAGGAGGAAAGAAAAGCAAGAACCACCTTGAGGCTATACCAGAAGACCATTTAGCAAAGTTTCACAAATAAATAATGCGAAAGAATGTGGGAAGATATCAAATCCAGATTTTGTGGCAATGATGAATCTAAGAAAATGCAGAAATACATTCTCAAGCAACAATTTGAAAGCTTTTCTGTATCCAACTCAGAAGGATTGCACAAAGGTTATGACAGGTTTTAGAGTCTTCTGAGTCAACTTGAGATTCATGGTGCAGGTGTCTCCACTGAAGATGCCAATCAAAAGTTTCTTAGGTCTTTACCTGCTTCCTGGTCCCAAGTATCCTTGATTATGAGGACCAAGCCAGGAGTAGATACTCTTAGCTTCGATGATCTCTATAACAATCTTAGAGTCTTTGAGTCTGATATTAAAGGCTCTACTGCATCATCTTCCAGCACACAGAATGTAGCATTTGTTTCTTCTGAAAGCACTAACAGTACTAATGATGTTAGTACTGCTTATGGTGTTTCTACTTCTTCTGGCCATAACTCACAAAAGGAAGGATCTTCATCATACACTGTGAAACTCAAGTACTCTATCTTTGCCTAATCCAATCAAGTGGTCCACAATTGGATGATGAAGATCTTGAACAGGTTGATGAGTTTGATTTAGAAGAGATGGATTTGAAATGGCAAGTGGCCATGATTTCCATGAGATTGAAGAAGTTTTACAAGAAGACAGGGAGAAGGCTGCAGTTTGATGCCAAGGAACCAGTTGGCTTTGACAAGACCAAGGTTGAGTGCTTCAATTGCCATAACACAGGGCACTTTGCTAGAGAGTGCAGATCAAAAGGAAATCAAGAAAGCAGAAGAAGAGATGCAAGGAACATTAGATATAGAGCAAAAGATAATGGGATGAGACCTAGAAAACAGGAGGAACCTAAAGCTTTAGTAACTCTTGATGGGGAAGGTGTTAATTGGACTGATCATGCAGAGGATGAGAAAGAGAACTTTGCTTTGATGGCTTACAGCAATTCATGCTAGAAATGATGGTAACATCTTGTTTTAAAAGTAATGTGTGTCATATGCTAAACTTAAAAAATTATATGATACTCAAAGAGAACAACTTGGTGATGCTAGTATCAGAAATTCATGCATTATACTATAGCTTTAATAGTAAAAAGTAGATAGCTCAATTAGTTGCTCATCAGAAAAATCAACTTTGGTATGAGGAAAAGATTAGATTTATGAAAAATGATTTAGATGATAAAACTGATGTGCTCAATATAATAAGAAAATTTTTTGCAGAAGATGTAAAAGAAAAAGAAGTATTAAAACTCCCAAAATTGAGAATTTTAAAGTTCTTCTCTACTAGGCCTTAGTAAACTGCTAAAATCAGTAAGATGAGTTAATAGGGAACAAATCTGGTTGGTATGGAAATCCAAATTATGAAGGAGTCTTTAAGTTATGAAAAAGAAGTTATGAAAAGTGTATTTGACTTAGTAGGTCAAGTGTGTAGAAGATAGTCCTGTGTTGATGATTTTCTAACGTTGAAAGAATGGCATGTAGTTCCCCCTCAAATGATAGGAAAACTACATGCCTCCTAAATCTGATTTTGGAATAGATGAGTCAAATTTTACATATGGTCCAAAAATAGTCTAAAACTAGTGAATCTGATGCTAAGACTAGTGATTTTGACTCTTGTGAACCGATTCTAGTGTAGAAACACTTACAATTGTGCCTGAACCAGTTGTAGTTGAACCCAAAGTTGTTAGTCAACCAAAAGTTTGGTATGATGATCCTATCATTGAGGAGTATGAGTTAGACAGTGATGATGAATATGTGATTGAACCTTCAAAAGAACAGGAAAAACCTAGTTTTGCTTTTGTTAATACTGTTAAGCATGTAAAAACTCCTAGGGAAACTGTTAAAGAACAAAACACATGTAGTCCAAGTCCTAAAGTTAACAAGAGAGACTGGAATGGTTCAATGTCCAAAAGGCTGGGTTTGGGATATGGTTTCACTAAAAAGGCATGTTTTGTATGTGGTAGCTTTAGCCATCTTATTAGAGATTATGGCTTTCATAAGAAAAGAATGGCTAAACAGGTTGGATTGAACAAAAAGAAGGGTAAGGGTATTGGTCAAGGGGGGAATATACCAGTGTGGAATAATGTGCAATGATTGAATCATCAAAACAAGTTTGTTCCAAAAGCAATACTAACTAAAACTGGCATATTTTCAGTTAATACTGCTAGACAAAATCCTTTTAGTCAAGAAACTGAAACTAGTACTGCTAGAAAAGTTAATACTGCTAGACCCATTGTGAATGAAATCAGACCAAGAAATACCTTTTATAAGTCTCATTCACCTATTAGAAGGCCATTTAATAAATCAATAGCACCAAAAGCAAATTTCACAAATCATAAATAAATATTGCTAGGGAAAAAACAGTTAGTGTTGTTAGGGGCTATAGGAAAACCATTGTTAAGGCCTCAGCAGGTTGTAATTGGAGACCCAAGGAGCTATTAGACCAAAGTCTCTAATCACAATTGTTGGATCAAACTCTAATTGAAATTATTAATTTTACAAGATCCACTAGGCAGACCAAGTCGTAATGGCTTGGGTCCACCTAGAGTAACTAATTTCCTTATTTGTTGACTACAGGTTGACTCCAACAAGGTGCTTTAAAGATTTACAGATTTTTCATTTTTTATTGTGGATGCTCTTATCCCTAAAGCATAAATTGTGGGAGGTGACAGTATGTGACTAATGGAACTGATGGCCACATTGTTACAAAACTTGTGTGAATTAAGTGAGCAAAAGAATTGAAGATAATGTGTGAGCTTAAATCAGAAAGAGAGGAAGTGAGATTGGTGATAGAAAAGCTCTTTGGCAAGGATTTCAAGTTAATTATGGTATCTTCATGTTAGTAATGTTGGGCTTAATTAGGTAGTTAGTAATGTGACGGTTTGTTAGTATGCTAAACCATCTTTTCAGTTCATGTTTGGGCTTAAAGTTAGTAATGATTGGGTCTAATTTTAATACTTGCTAGAAGACAGTTGTACTGTTGACACATAACTCTAAATTTTCCTTCCCAATTTCTAGCCGTTGCTAATTTTCTCGCCCAAATGACATGCTTTATAGGCTTATAGGGTTTGACTAATTAAAGATTTCGTGATCTTTCTATAAACTTTAAATGAATTTCTTAAAGATAAGTACTCAAATCTTCTTCAGTCGGTTACAATTTACAACCTATCTAATACTCTTTCAAATATAAATTAACTAATACCAAAACACTACATTCTCTCTATCCCAAACATAAACCAGAAGCCTTGACCAAGGCTGAAGAAGTGATGATGTGGTTTCTATGCTTGTTCTAGGTTTCAGGTTAACTCTAAAACCTACATCTTTATGCTGTGAAGAGGATCTTTAGGTACCTCAAAGGCAAACCCAAACTGGGCCTTTGGTATCCTAGAGTGTCATCATTTGACCTGGAAGCCTACTCAGATAGTGATTATGCTGGAGCAAATCTTGACAGGAAATCCACAACAAGAGGTTGTCAATTTCTTGGCAGGAGACTTATTTCATGGCAGTGCAAGAAGCAGACAATTGTGGCTACTTCTACTACAGAGGCAGAGTATGTTGTGCTGCCAAACTGCATGTGGGCAAGTATTGTGGATTCAGAATCAAATGTTAGACTATGGATTCAATTTTATGAAACACAAAGATCTACAATTGATAATGGAAAGCACCAATATGCATTGTAACTGAATCCAGTGTTTCACTCCAAAACAAATCATATTGAGATTAGGCACCACTTCATTAGGGATGCTTATGATAAGAAGCTTATCTAGGTGCTTAAGATTCACACTGATGATAATGTGGCTGATCTTTTAACCAAAGCTTTTGATGTTAGCGGATTCAATTTCTTAATTGTTAACATTGGAATGATCAAGCTATAGCTGCAATAGTTCAGGGGAGGAAAAATGGCAGTTTGATTTGTTAGAAAATGATTTTAAGGTTTATTATGATCTTTGGATGAGGATTGAAAACTTAATACTGGCAGGACAAAACTTAGTACTGCCAGGCCAAAACTTAGTACTGACAATACTAAGATTGAAAGTATGAAGCTAGAAGCCATGGTGGAGGAAAGAAGGATCTTTAAGTGTTGGTTTCATTACCACATAACAAATGGTCATCAGTTCACCATGTCTAACAGACATCAAGAACTGGCTAGTCCAGAGCAAACGGCTCCTGGTAAAGACTTCTTAAATCCGTTAATGGCTGATAGTTTGCCAAAAACTATATGGTTCTCAACTCACCATGCTTTACAGTAAAGAGTTGGCTAGTCCAAAGCAAACGGCGACATCTCAAATTTGTTGATAGTTGATAGTTTACTCAAAACTATATGGTTATCAATGCACCTTGTTTATTGCAATGAAAGAAATATGGCTATTCCAGGGCAAATGGCTACTGGTAAAGAAATATCAAATCCGTTTATGGCTGGTAGTTTGCCAAAAACTACATAGCCAACTTAGTTGGTATTGCTGTGTTGCTGAGTTGCTAAGATGTTATGATGATGACAAAGACTAGATGCTAAAGAATTTCAAGTTTACAGAGTAACAAAAGAGTTCAAGTTCATCAAAGAGCAGATTAAAAAGGTAAAAGTGGTTTGGATAAATCCTTTAGTGTTCAAGAAGCTCAACTGTAGAAGCATGAAGATTAACCAAGTGAACATCAGTGTTTAGGGATCGAGGTTGGGTTTCAGAAGTTTCTACAACTTAGTGCTGCTACTTATACATGTTACTACTGCTAGTTTCTGCTTAGTGCTGCTATGGTGAAGATTTGCTAAATGATTTAGGAAAATAGGGGCTAAGTAGTTAGTATGTTAGTTATAATTAGTTAGTACTGCCTAGTACATTGTTAGTACTGCCAATTAGAGTTTAGACTATTATTAGTAGTAAGTTTTGTACTGCTTAGATATATAGATAGTACTGCTTAAGTGATATGCATGAGATATATTAGGAATAGATATGCATGATCATTTAATGCGTTTTGTAAGCCTATTAGGGTTTTCCTTTGGTGTATAAAAGGGATCCCTATGACATTAGTTTGGAAATACACAGGTTAAATACAAGTTTCACAAATATTAATAGTTAGTAATCTGTAACCTAGCAGATTAATAGTAATCAAAATTTTGTTTTATTCATTGTTTGGGTTTCAAAAGTTTCTACAACTTAGTGCTGCTACTTATACAAGTTACTACTGCTAGTTCTACTTAGTGTTGCTGGTGAAGAATGCTAAAGATTCAAGAAAGAAAATTGACTATGTAGTTTGTCATTGTTAGTTATATTAAGTTAGTACTGCCAGTTACATTGTTAGTACTGGCAGTTAAGTTAGTACTGGTTAGTAGTAAGTTCAGTTTACTGCATTAGCATATATAGATAGTACTGCTTAAGTGATATGCATGAGATATATTAGGAATAGATATGCATGATCATTTAACGCGTTTTGTAAGCCTATTAGGGTTTCCTTGGTGTATAAAAGGAACCCTACGGCATTAGTTAGAAATACAAGTTAAATACAAGTTTCACAAATATTCATAGTTAGTAATCTGTAACCTAGCTAAGAGTTAATAAGGGTGTGGATAAGGCATGAGAAATATATACTGGAAATGGTTTTATAATAATACATGTCAACAAGTCCAAGAAACTCATGTTGCTAGTTACGACAATCCACAAACCTGTGAGGTAATCGAACAACTCAACCTCGAACTCGTACAATTGATATAACAATACGTCACAACATCTCAACTATTATTCATACTTCTTTTTTTTCTTTTTCTCTTTTTTTCATCACTTTTTTTATTTCATTTTTTTCCTTCTTTTTTTTCTTTTCAATCAGTCCTTCATACAACTAACAATTCCCCCACACTTAATATAAGTGTTCACCACAAAAAATACGAAACACGAAGCGTGCACTCTTCATCTTCGTTGGAATGGTACAACACTTAAAGCAAAGTGCGAACAAACTATAAGCAAAAATCAACCAATCATACCGAGCAACTAGCAACCAACCATAGGGACTTTCGACAAGGGGTAAGGCTAGGCTAAAGGTTATTTTTTTTAATTTTTTTTAGTGGATGAGAAAAATGAATAGAATGGCTCAGCGGGCTAAACTAGGGGTATTTAGCACTAAAGATAAGTGCTAACATAAGGGTTTTATTTGGGAGGTTAGCTAATCAGTGTAATTAGCTAAAAGAATATAATTAAATGGAATGGCTATTTGGGTTAAATCCTAAGTTGCCTCTTTATCACTTAAAAATACCTTTATCACGCGAACGTGATCTCACTGCGGTCTCGTAATGATTTCAAGCACAAGTTCTAGAATCAATAAATCACCGGCACACTCATAATCAAAGGAATCAAGCATAAAATACGTATGCTACAGGCTCAAAATCCTCACATATTTACTGGAATGGTTATAAATGCGCAAGTAATGTTATCAACCCCGAGTCGGATCTGCTTTATCAATCGGGACACATCTCTGATTTCAAAACTTTATTTAATTTTTAATATTTTTTTACTATGTTTTATTCTAATATATTAACCTAAGTGACAAAAGAAATTTAAAAACAAGATAAGATTTTTAGATTACCGAGGGCGAACAAAAGTTTATACTTTTAATAATGAGTCTGATTTTTCAATTTATTTTTCCACACTTAAGTTGAGCATTATGCGTAATTAGAAAATAACTTAAAAGTAGGACAATGGGAAAAATAAATATAAGAGAAACGAGACTTCCCGGGGCTCATAAATTCTCGGTTGAATTCTGAAAGATATGGCGCTAAACAAAATGCCAAGCATGTGTATTCTACCACACGTAATATGCTAAACCAAATATATCACATTCCCAAGTGATAAGATGCCAACCACCAATCCAAGCTCCACCTGTTTTATTTAATATGCAAAATAAACTAAACTACAAAAACCGTAAAATACTAAAGCACAATTTCGTAGGCACCACGATTGCATTTAGCATATGCAACAAACCTTTAAACCCCTCGTTATCCCGAGTGGATGAGTTATAGTCTCGTGAGGGTTTCCAGAGAACACATCCACAAAGTTCAAAACAATATTTTTATATAATTTTTTTTATTTTTTCGTTTAAAACTTTTTATTTATTTAGTAAAACAAGGACGCATAAAACATTACGAAAGGAAAAATATAATAGAAAGGAAAATATAATTACTAGTAGTATTCAAAAATTCATAACACATACGAAAGAAAAAACAAAGGCGAAAATAAAATCTTTTTAAAGTTTTTTTTTGATTTAAGGCAAACACATAAGGTTTGAGACCTTTAACAACACAATCACATACAAAAATATTTTTGGGTTTTATGTTTTTTTTTATATTTTTAGCACACAATAATTATATAAGCTAAATAAAAAAATTTATAATTATTTATATTTTAGTTTTTTTTAAAAAAAATTCAGACCAGAAGTGCGTCGCACTTCATAGAAAGTGCGGCGTACATTGCATTTTTTTATTTTTTTTCTAAAATTTAAACTTGGCTCGCTGCAAAAAATTGTATAGAAGTGCGCCGCACAACAATGTATGTGCGACGGTTTTATTACGACAGAAAATATTTATTTTATTTTTTTGCATTTTTTTTCTTTTACACTTATTAGTTAAGAACACATATATAAACAGATGCAAACACATAAATAGACAAACACAAGACACACCAACTAAACAAAAGGAAATACGAAAACTCTTTTTTTAAGATTTTATAGTTTTAAATTTTTTATGCTTTTTTAATAAGCACGCAAGCAAACACACACAAACAAGCAAACATAAAAACACATTACATTTACTCACAGTTGATTAAATCAAAAGAAATTTTATCTGATTATCATTTTTATACAAAATTAATTTTTTTATGCAGGAGCAAAGTGCGGCGCACAATGATGTTGTGCGGCGTACTTTCTGCAATATTTTTCAAAATTTTACTTTTTATTTTATTTTGCACATATTCAATGCAAGAAAATATAAACAAACTAATAAACCAACAAAACACATGTTTTATTATATAAACAGGAACATGTCAGAAAACAAAATAAGCAAAAAAAATTTAGAAAAAAAATTCTTTTTGGTTTCTTTTTTTTCGACTGACAAACTAAATATTAACAAAATTACAAGGCGTATAATCAGATAAAATATCACATACCCGAGACTAGCAATTTGAGGGTTTTTTTTGGGTTTTGGTTTTAAATCATATTATGTTTGTAAAAATTTGCAGAAAGTGCGGCGTACTTTCTGGGTTTTCATGAAAACCGACGCACAAATTGTATGTGCGGCGCACTTTCTGAGGAAAAACAATTTTTTTGGGTTTCGTTTGCCACAAAACGGTACGGCGAGTTTATAAATGATGATTTTTAAAATAGGCACGGCGATTGTGGTGTGAAACCGACGCACTTCGGGTATAAACTTGCAAAATAAGAAACGGGAACAGGGGAAGTGTGGCGCACAAGGTTAATTGTGCGCCATACTTTCTGCAACAGCAGACATATTTTAACGGATTTTAGGAGATTTAAACAAACGTAAGATGCACAAGACTAGCAAACA
>BQNB010104576.1:0-17298 GCA_026074375.1 Tanacetum coccineum | reverse complement strand
GCTAAGTTTTGAACTAACCGCATATTGACCTAACCTCCTATGCCAAAGTGTTGAGTTATCCACTACGAATGCAAGACAAGTTTTTTGTTTGGAGTTATATCCTAATTTTCAAGTATATAATCCATTTCTGTTATGACCTCTAGCTACCTTTTTATCATTTTTACTAATAGCACAATCTACTTTAGTAAAGCTAACTACACATTC
Source organism: Tanacetum coccineum (assembly GCA_026074375.1). Classification (NCBI taxonomy): domain Eukaryota; kingdom Viridiplantae; phylum Streptophyta; class Magnoliopsida; order Asterales; family Asteraceae; genus Tanacetum; species Tanacetum coccineum. Next base: position 17,094 of record BQNB010104576.1, on the reverse strand, counting down.
ATCATCACATAATTGACCTACACTAATCAAGTTAAAAGTTAAACCATTAACATGCTCAACATTAGTAATTGTAATAGAGTCATGAGTAATATCACCTCCACCGACGACCTTTCCCTTAGGTTGCTCCTAAATACGACATGTCTACCATCATACGGCTTGTACAAAGTAAACAATCTTCTATTCCCGGTCATGTGCTTAGTGAAACCAGTATCTATAATCCAACCGTTCGGTCGTAGATCGCATTTAAGATACACCTACAAGAAAATATGAATTCAAGGTCGTGGTACCCATTTTTTCTTGGGTCTGTTATGGTTAGCAATATGGTGCCCAAGTTAACCATTCTTAGGTCTTGTAGTAAAGCACATAGTTTATGTAGGTCATATCTTGAGAACGCGGACCAAGGATTATTTTGAAAATCATAGGAGTTTTGAAAGTTTGGTCCAACGCTTCAAGGTGTTTTTAGCCTTTGATTTGGGTAGGAGTTTCCTCTCCTTTGGAAGGTACTATGTTGATGATATAAAGACCTTTGGTTATTGTAAAATTTCTTCTTCTCGAAGAGTGGTTATTTTGAAAAGAAGGTCTTCGGTTATATGAGTTTGAAGGTCTCATATCTGGTATGGATAGGAGAGGTTAGGGTCAACTCGAGGTCGTGTATACCCAAGTCTATTATGTGAGCTCAAGTGATGTCTTGTTTCCACTCTTGTAATTGGTGCTTGGGAACCTCGAGTGTTTGCAAAGTGAGTTTGAGGTACTATAGGTTTAAGAAAGCTTTTTGACGAAGTTTCTTTTTGACTCTCTTTTTAAAACACTATTGGTTTGCTTGAACTTGCGGAAGTGATTTTATCATTTTTAGAAAATCCAAGACCTTCCTTATATTGGGACGATTTTTGACGACTTAACATATCGTCCAAAGCAATACTACTTTTTTAAAATTTTGAAAAAATCAATGCTTAATCTTGAAGTTTAGAAACATTGCATTTTAAAGAGTCAACCTTTTTGGTGAGTACATCACAATTTTTGCAAGGTTTAACCACCTCTTTATTATGTGCAAGTTTTTTACTTCAAGCTCAAGATCATTGATTTTGCTTGAAAGTTTTGAATTATCACTTTCAAGGGATCGTTTTTCATTTAAAAGTTTTTCAAATGTTTTAGCAAAATCTTTGTTAAACTTTAGGATTTCCTAATTTTCCTTTTGCAACTCAATAATATTTAAATCATTATTAGAACTAGATGGTTTGGATACAACCTCTTGAGAGTTTATTGCCATGAGACATGTTGCGTCATTTTGATGTTCCTCCGACAAAAGCCTTGTTCTCCTTCGGATTTCTACACTTACTTGAAAAGTGGCCTTCAATCTCGCAATTATAACACGCTCCTTTTTGCTTCGAGCTTTCACTACCTTTGTTACCAAAGCTATTTCCACGACCTCTTCTAAACCTATCCTCACCATTACCAAATCGATTCCCGCTTCTGAACCGGTTACCCTTGTGGAAGAACTTGCAGAAGTTCCTTGCCAACAAGTTAAATGCCTTGCCTTCTTCTTCATCAATGTCTTCGTCACTTCTTCCTTGACTAATGCTATCATCACTAGTTTGCTCCCTAGTGACTTTAGCTTTAAGAGATAATGATTTTACCTTTTTTGGTGGTCTTAGATCCTACGCCATCATTATCCGAGACCATTTCATAAACCTTGAGGTTTCCAATTAGCTCGTCAAGAGGAAGTGTAGCCAAATCTTTGGCTTCTTCAATGGCCGTTACCTTGGCTCTCCATTTTGATGAAAGAGCACGAAGAAACTTTCTAACATGATTCTTGCTAGAATAGTTTGGATCTAACGATTTGAGACTAGTCACGATAGCTTGGTAAATTCTTTCTAAGCAACAAGGTGGGATTCTTTGGGGTTAGCTTGGTACCTAGCACAGAGACATGTATAGAATTGGATATTAGGTCTGCTAGCTGTTAGATACATCAGTGACCTAATCATGCCTCTGAACTGAGTCTCATTTACAGAGACCCCTGATTCATCAGGGCCTAAATTGTTTGGGAGAAGCATGGGGCATTTCACTAAGGCATAATTAGCTAGCTTATATTTCTTGTGTAAATCTTTAACCTATTTTTCTTGAAAAATAAAAATTCATTTAGAATTTTGTTTTATTTGAAAACTAATAAATAAGTTAATTTACCCATCATACTCATTTCATACTTTTTGGTCATCAGCTTAGCAAATTATTTACTAAGCTTATCATTGGTTGACCCAAAGATGATATCATCCATATATATATGTACAATAATGGCATCACTCTTAATCTTATAGGTAAAAAGAGTGTTTTCAATGATACATCTGACAAACTTGTGTTGAATACGTTTTTTTGACAGTGTTTCATACCATGCTCTAGGAGTTTGTTTTAGCCCATAGAGAGCTTTATCCAGCTTGCACATATAATTGGGAAATTCACTGCTTTCAAACCCAGGTGGGTTTTAAACATACACGTCCTCATAGAGTTTCCCATTTAGAAAAGCACTCTTTACATCCATCTGATATACCACAAAACCTATGTAGGCAGCATAAGCAAGAAATATTCTGATGGCTTCAACTCTTGCAATAGGTGCAAAAGCTTTATCATAGTCAATCCCTTATTATTTTTAATACCCCTGAGCAACCAACCTTGCTTTGTTCCTGATAACCACACCATTTTCATCCATCTTGTTCCTGAAGATCCACTTAGTCCCAATGATGGTTTTATCATAGGGTGTAGGGACAAATGTCCAGACTTTGTTTCTTTTAAATTGATTCAGCTCCTCTTGCATTGCAATTACCCATTCTTCTTCTTCTAGAGCTTTAATTACCTTCTTTTGTTTAATCTTAAAGAGGAAATTAACATATAGGCACTCATGGGCTGATGTAGCTTCAGAGTCTCCGACTCTGCTTCTTGTGGTTACACCAGCTTAGGGTTCACCTAGAATTTGACCAGGAGGATGTGTTTGTCTTTCGACCATATGTCTTGAGGAGCTGGAGTATCATGAATGATTTCAGATAATGGAGAAATTTTGTTGGTGAGGGTTCAGCTTCACAAGTTGATTCATCATTAATTGTGATGTTTTAAGAATTAGAGGTATCACTTTAATTTTCAGTTGGTTTAGAGTCATCTAGTTCATTTTGAGCAGGATGATCATCGGCTATTGAGAACTTAGGTGATTCATCAGGTGAGTTGATGTTTTGAGCAGTGGGAGTGACAGGATCAGAGATGATGTTGTTAGTTGAAAGGGGATCAAATGCAGGGACATAAGGTAGGTGATCATCATTTCCAATGCTTAGAGAGGGATTCCTTGGTACCAAGAATTCATCATCAGGGAAGGATCTGTTTTCATTTAAGTTGATTTCATCACCTTCTGTGATGATTTAAGTGATTACTTCATCAGCTTCATTGAATGATAAGTTTCTTTAATTTCTTGCCTTCTGATGTTGAATACCCCTAAAGCTTTAGCCACTGGAGAGTATCCAAGAAAGAAACCATCATCAGCCTTTTCATCAAGCTTTCCCAGGTGATATCTATGGTTATGAATAAACACAGGACAACCAAACACATGAAAGTAGCTGATATCAGGAGATCTTCCTCTGAACACACCATAAGCTGTTTTCCAATGTCTTTTCATAATGATTGATCTGTTTTGAGTGTAGCAGGCAGTGTTTTACAGTTTCTCCCCAAAATTGTTTAGGGAGTTTTGAACCATTTAACATAGTCCTAGCTGCTTCAATCAGGGTCCTGTTTCTTCTTTCAGCTACACCATTTTGTTTAGTTGTGCAAGAGGATGAGAAGTTCTGAGAAATTCCTTTTTCATCACAAAATTCTTCCAATTTATGATTCCTAAACTCTATTTCATTATCACTTCTCAGTTCCTTCACTTTAACATCATTGAGGTTCTCATCATTTTGATTAAAGACATGATGCACTCAACTACATCACTCTTCCTTTTTAAGCAAAATACCCAAGTATACCTTGAGTACTCATCAACTACATAAGAAACTTCTTATCTACCAAAAGTGTACTGTCAGACGACATTCTCATGACCAACTACAAGAAGAAGTTTTTTGTAAGTCCAGCCCAGACGGTTTTTGTAGATCCAGACTTTCTTAATCACCGTGTAATCATCTTAAGAAAAGCACTGATACGGTCCAAACAATCCCCTAGAGCATGGTACATGGCAAAGCTTTCCTCATATAAATGAATTGAACACCATTTCAAAAAAGGTATTGTTGATCCGACTTTGTTCACAAGACGAAACAGGGATGACATTTTACTTGTTCAAATATATGTCGATGACATAATTTTTGGTCAACAAATCTAGTTTTCTCAAACAGATTTGAAAAACTTATGAAAGATAATTTTGAAATGTCAATGATGGGTGAGATGAAGTTCTTTCTTGGACTTCAGATTCATCGATCTTCCCGTGGAATCTTCATTAGTCAATCACAATATACTATGGAAATTTTAAAGAAACATAGTATGGATGGATGTGATTCCATTAGTACACCAATGGCTACTGCCAGAATCGACGCAGATTTACAAGGTACCCCAACTGATCAAACAAAATACCAAAGTATGATCGGGGGAATTATGTATCTCACTACAAGTCGATCAGATATTGCTTTTGCAACATTTGTATGTACGCGTTATCAGGCACGCCTTATAGAGAAACATCTCAAAGAGATCAAACGGATCTTATCGAACCTAAGGACATAACCATTAAATATGCTTTACTGGTATCGAAGGATTCAAGATTTGAGCTCTTGCATATTTCCACAACCAGAGAACTGCCACTCAACAGGCCAGAGTTATTCTCGTTACATCTCGCACATCACACCACGCCAAAAACAAAACACATTCTCACTGAGATCATTGGCTCGACAAAGAGTGACTTCGGCAGCCTGTCCCTCGAATGAAATACTATCTTTACATCATTTCTACAAAATTCTTCCAATTTATGATACACACTTCCAAAACCACTATTACACAACTCCAAATGAACTCACAGTCTCACTACCGAGCGACTCTTACACTCAGCTCTCTTCATCACAGCGACTCTCGAGCGCGTCCACGTACTTCGTCTGTAACGGCAGTAACTAGACAACGACTGTGTCACAATCACGCCTCACTGTCTCATCATCTCGATCTCGCCAATTCAACACACACACCCGCGATGCGCACAATACGCTTATGTACACTAGACAGTCACCACTCAACGATCAACGAACCTGCTAGATTAATCGTGGGATTCTTCTATACTGTGAACATATCTCCATTCTAGAAGCGATCATATCCTCACAACTACCCAAATCCCATATGTAAGGGGATGTAAGCACTTGTTGATAAGAAAATAGATCTTTCTTGGTTTTGAATGATTGCTACGTCGCATTTGCGCGTAAACAACTTATCTCCCGTCTTCTTCTCTTCAACACTGTTAGAAACAGGTTTTGAGTCTTTTGAACAGCACATTTGACCAGACAGTGAACACCTAGTAATCCAGTAGTATATTCTATCTATCTGCTCCGATTGGGTCTTAGTTCGTTTGTAGCATAGATATTCATATCTCCTACCGAAGCGCACAGTATCCTATGCTCTAAAGAAGTTACTATGCTCCACGTTGCGTCTTCAAAAACTCATATCATAGACCAGTACATACCTCTGCTAGAGAGATCTATCTCAGCGATCTCTTTATATACTGCACCACCTCGCGCGAGTCAATATAGCGCACCTTACTCTATCAGTAGCCATTAGACTCAACGTAGGCGCGCTAGTACGGCGCGTGATCCAACATATAACTGAGAAGAAACGGACAAGACTACGAACCTAAACCAAATCTTTTGAAGAATTGTGCATACAGAGCGTGGATACGGCGTCGCAAGCATAAAGCGACGCCATCATGATCAATCTAGTGACGGCGTCAGAAAAACAACGACGACATCAGGATGTAACCGACTTAAATCAGACCTAGAAGATTTTATTTTGTGACGGCGTCGCAACTACAACTGGACGCCGTCGCGATGATTTCTTTATATATATAAAACTGAATTTAGGGTTTTAAGTGTGTAACTTTGTATAAATTTTGGGGAGCCGAACCCTAAGTATTTTGTTAGCTTTTACCCGTAATCCTATTTACCCAACGCGTCCTCTCTCATCATTCACGCGCGGTAAACGATGCAATAAGCATAACTTCATTGTTTTGGTTGAATATGGTTCCCTAAGTCTTGGTAAACAGAACTTTGAAATTTGCATCACATAACTGTCTGATGTCGATCATGTTATTTTTTAGACCATTCACATAAGCAACCCTTGTGAAAGTGATTCCATTACAGTTCACTTAGCCATATCCTTATGTGTCACCTGAAGAGTTATCCCCAAATACCACTTTAGGACCTGACTTCCTTGAATATTTGTACATATATTGTTTAACCCATGTAATGTGTCTAGAACAACCACTATCTAGATACCATACAGATCTCTTTAAGTAATCCTGCGTAAATATTTGAAACATATTAGTTTATTTTGTGAAACCATTTTTCAGTAGGTTTATGGGATCGTTGATTAGCAATCCTTGATTTTCTGTTGTTGGAAGTGGTCTTTTTATCACAGTCAGCGAGTTTATGAGCTATGCTACCATGGATGTCACATCCAGGGTAGTACTCACACTCATCAGAGTGATGGTCACTGAACCCACAATACTTGCATGGAATAAAGGGTTTTGGAATCCTTTCTAGACGAGGTAGCATAAGATGTCTGAGCTCTGAGCGTAGACAGGGTCTTCTTCACAACAACTTGTTTAGGGTGTTCTTTGGTCAGATGGTCAGTAGATTGATAAATAGAACACTAAAGTTGATTATAGCAGTCCTTTGGGAAGTGATTTTTGAAACCACAGTGCTTACAAGGTCCAAATCTTATCTTTTGTTTGTCTTTAATTGACTTAGAACTCCATGTTTATGAGACAGATAGAGAATTGTCAGATGAAGGTTTGATCTGGTCTTTAAGACCTTTTACCTCTTTCATTAAGTTAAGAAGAAGTTGCTCAGTGGATGAGTCAGATTTCTTATCAGGACTTGAGTCTAGGACAGCTGGTGACTTTGGTCGGAGCCTTTTTCTTAATAGCCTTGACTGATGGTTCCTTTTTAGTGACCTGTTCTAAACTGATGCAATAGGTGGTATGACATCTTTTGATGTACCAATAGGCTTAGCCCCTGAGAGTTTAGGAAGGAGAGGTAAAGGTTCATGATTGTCACAGTCAAACTCAGTGTCAGAGGTGATATCAGGTGCATTCTCAAAGGAAGAATTCTCACTCTTGGTGAACAAAACTTATTTTGAGGAACTTGTTTATTTCCTTTTACCTCTCCCACATAGGGCACGAACAATATTGCCAAGGACTTACTCAATGAGTAGTTGGTCAAGGGTGACTTTACTAGAGGTTCATTTCTTAATGACTTTCTTTAAGTCAGAGACTTCATCCCTCAGGGATTCATTGTCCAAATTTAATCTAGAAATTTCATGTTGAAAGGAAATTTTATGGATTTTAGTATTCTTAAGGTCAATAAGTTCATATTTACGTGAGGACAACTCTTGTTTAAGAGAGTTGAACTTGTTTAGCAAGTTTTTCCTCTGATCTTCCACATAATGGAGGTCTACATTTATGTAATCTAAAACATGTTTCTTTTCATCACCATCAGTCATTGAAATGAGTCTCTGTACCTTTTTCATGGTGATTTCCGCCCACTGACCATACCTAGCGTCAGCTTTTCCCACAGCTGGCTCATCTTTAGCGATAGCCATAAAAGCTTTAACCATGGTGAGACCTTCATCTTTAGAGGATAGAGATTCTTCATCCCAGTCAAATGACTTAGCTACCAACCCTTTTTCACTTTTATTCTTGGACATAACATCAATCTTCTTAGTAAGAATGGCTAACTCAGCTTTAAGAGCTTTGTATTTACCCCTGTAGTCTTTCTAAGTATTTTCATTATTTTGATTGTGTTGTTGTGATGAGTTTGAGTAAAACTTAGGTTTGTTGTAGGATTTGTTTTGGGGGGGGGTAAGATGGTGAGAATTTTTTAGTGGTTGGGCAATCCTTTTGAAAGTGTCCTTATTTTCCACAGGCAAAACAAGTTTCATTTGACTTGTTCATTGGTTTTCTGGCTAACCCAACTCTTCCAGACCTCTTGTAGATTCTCTTCTGATTGGCTAGGATTGCTCTATCATGAAACTCAACATTCAAATCAGCTAGAAATTCATTGTTGCTCATGGTGTCTTCTTCAACATCTGAGTCACTGTCTTGAATACAAGTGTTAGAAATCAAAGCTTTTGATGTAGAACTCTGAATGGTAAATCTTTGAGTCTCAGACTCATAGATCTGATCAATCAGCTCTTCTTTATAGTTATATTTGCCAAACAGAGTAGCTAGGCTATCATTTTTTATAGAATTATTAGCTCTCTGAGTTTGATTCATGCTTAGCCATTTCTTGGGTAAGCTGTTAACAAACGTGGCATTGACTTCAGCTTGAGGAATTATAACACCTTTGTTTTCAAGTTCATTTAACAAAAATTTTAGCCTGGTGAAGGTTTCTTTCACCTTTTCAGCTTTAAGTGCTTTAAAAGCATTGAACTTTAGACTTAAGGCTGTAATTTTGGTATCCCTTGTATCAGATGGTCCCTCATGACTCAATATTAAATCATTCCACATGGATTTAGCAGTGGCACACTTAATGACAGATTTCATTACATCATTTGGTAGACAAGAGATAATGATACTTTTCAGTCTCTTATCTTGATTAGTAAGTCTTCTATCTTTAGGAGACCACTGCTTTTAAGGTTTGATTCAAATATTTTTAGAAGTAGATGCACGAGATTTAGGGATAAGTGGTCCATTTTCTAGTATTTTAAGAAGATAAAGTTCAAGACCATCAAGATAGACCAAGAACATATCCTTCCAACCCGTGAAATCTTTTACATCAAATTCATGAACATTTGTGACATGAGAACCTCCCTGGAATCAAAAAGTTATAGGAGATCCTCATTAACAACATTTGGGGTAAAATTGTTTGTACCCGTGTTGTTAGTTTTAAAAACATCTTCTACCCTATTAGGGCATTCCCAGAACTAGTAACTGGCCTATTAGGGTTTTCAGTATTTCTAGAACTAGCACCAGGAAATGGAAGAATGGTTTCAGACATGATTGGAATTTGATTTTAAAAACTTATAATGGTTTATAAAATTATTTTATAAATCAAACCACTCTGAAACCAATTGAATGTCCTAGTTAACACGTCTATATAGAATTATACAACACTAATGTAAACATATAACACAAAGTATAACTTTTCAATCGTGTAATTCTTTATTGATATAAATCAAAGTATTACAAAGTATTATGGATCACACTTGTTGAATGACAATGTAAGGTTACCCTTTGAACAAGTAAACTTGACAAATTATCAAGTTTACAAGCGAACTCGTATAGACTCGCTGATAGGATCAGATGACTATCTTGTAAGTTCGACAAAGTAGTAAGTGCACTATCATAACGACAACAGTATAAGTGATAGAGTTTATAACTTGAGACATTCCCTATTTATAGTTATACGAGGTTGCTTACTTAGTGGAGGTAGTTGAGTCGTGTCATCAATCCCGTGGAGAAGTACATCTGCATTTAATGCACGTCCATTCATGGAAACTGTCCGCCCACACTTTAGTGAACAGTTCTGCCAACTGTTCACTTCTTTTACCAACTCGTACTTTAGACAGACTTTAATTCAAAAGACACTTTGTCCCGCCATTATGCTTTATTGAATTATCTTGCCTAAACTTCACTTAAAGATAAACACAAGTTCAGCTTGTTTATCTTCAAAGGGTAATAAGACCATCAGGGTATTGTCACCCCTGACTCTCTTCAAACCTTTAGCTTATTCCATTTACATACCAGCTGATATCCATCCCGGATGACGAGTATGTCTTCAAGTAATCTTCGACTTCCTTGACGATGTCTCTGACTTGAATACGTCTGAGGTTGTTATGCTTTAGTGAGTCCTTTAATTGCTCACTAATGTTCATCAGCGAGTCTTCAATACTTAGCCTAATTTCTGTTTAAATCTAGGCAGAAACAATTAGGCACTTAATTGGTCCAACACTTTTCTTTTTGGGCTTAAGCAAAAAGTAAAGGGTTAAAAGATAGAAAATAATAAAATAGATATGGGCTTAGTTAAAATCGTATTGTCTAGCGATTTAATTCCACAATCTTAGTTACGATATACGATCCAATGACGATACTATACGACGCGTATAATCGTACAATCTTACGAGTTTACTCGCGATACACACTCAAATATATAATTTGGTGAAGCATATAATAAATATACAACTGCTTATTACACAGATTGATGTGTGCAAATAAAAAATAAAGTGTACAAATCACATCTCATTTATAAGAGCATCTTCAATGTTAACACTAAAAATTTGCACTAAATAGTGTAAATTGAGCATCTTCAATATACTTGCACCAAATAAAAGTTGCTCCAATGTGTAACACTAAATCTTTGCATTAAACATTTTTAACTCTTAGGTGTTGTTTGTTTATTAAGAGGCTTTAAATCTGAATCTGATTCGCACATCTGAATCTGAATATTCGGTAGAAAAGTCTGAATCTGATTTCCATCTTAATTTGAATAAGTGGGTGAGAAATCTGAACCTGAATAAAATAAAACTGTTTGTTTTGGTAAATATGTATAAATTTGTTAAACTATAGTTTTTAAAATCTAAATATAAAACGATTGCATTCGCACAAGAAATAAATTTCATTAAATAAAAAACAAATTTTATAATATAATCAATTTAAAGTTTAAATTCAACTTCTTAAAATGATTAACTAAATGAGTCACGTTAAAATTGAGATGTATGAGTCTGAAACCGTATCCTTCAATTTGAACAAAATATGAGTTGACACATATCATTTATACACTTTTTATATAACAAAACATATGCAATGATTATATTTAACACTTTTAATACAAAAGACAAAGGTGAAAAAAAATCAAGAAATGAAAAAAAACAACAAAAAAATTCATAACAAAGTAAAAAAAATAAAAACAAAAAAATAAGAAAAAAAAATACATTAAGAGGTGTTAAGACACCCCCTCCACATCTAGTTGAGTAAGAGGTTTATGCCTCTTGCTGCCTCTTAATGATCAGAAACAAACAAACGCTCTTAACACTGCTTGCCTCTTACTGCCTCTGAATGACTTGAAAAAAAAAACAAACAGTCTTAATGACCAAAATGTCTGACCGCGTCTGAATAAGTCAGATTAAGATGCTGTTAAGAGACATTTCTAAAAAACAAACACCACTTTAGCACAAATCGACACTATTAATAAAATAAATAGTTAAAATAACAAATATCAATATTAGGCTCATTGTATACGTATCGACGAAAGACTTATAAAAATATAGTTTATAAAAACTAGATTTTATTTTTTTAGTTACACATTAAACGTTTTAAAAATATGTAGAATTTAAATAAGATGAATAGTAATAATATCAAATATAGTGTACCACTATATTAGTGTTTTATTATTAATAACAATGGTTTTAAAAGGCGCGCCATGACGACACTAAGGCCTCGTAAAGGCGCGAGACGTGACCTTCAGGCTACGCAATAGACCAAAGCTTATGCTTAAGGCTTGACATGCGATGAGCAGTGAAAAAACGTGATAAGGCGTGATAAATTGTGATGCGTGAAGGCTTTTTTGAATTCAATTTCGATAAAAATCGTTTGTTTATTATAAAAATGAAAAGAATTACATGCAAAGTAGTTTATTTACTTTATTTCCTTATGTATGACACTTTTTGTAAACTCAATATATTTAAAATATGATATAAATATATATATATTTATAAATATTTTCATATTTTGTGCCGCTTTAAGTCACGCTTTAAAAAACGTCATAACTCGTCATGACTTCTTAGACGTGAGGCTTGGCCATGCCGCCATGTCATGCCTCACGCTATTAGAGCACTGGGAGTGGTGGTGCCAAACTCAAAAAGTGGTGTCACGTCAGCAAAAGAGAGTTTGGCACCAGAAATGCTATGGCACCAGAATTCAGTGGCATTGGTTTGGCACCAGAATTCTGGTGCCATAGCATTTTTTTATTATTTTTTTTCATATTTATTTAAAATACACTTATTTATATAACTAAAAATAAAATTCATTGAAATTAAAAACATTACATTAAAAAAAACAATACATTAAAAAAATACATAAAATTAAAAGACATAAAATTAAAATGCATAAAATTAAAAATCATAAATTTGGCGGCGCCGACTAGTTTGGAGGTGGTGGATATGCCGCTCGGATTTTTGCCTTTTGGGCGTTGATGATAGCGGCGTCGACCGGATCCATCCCGCGTGTGTCGATTTGTAGCACACGCATGTCCTCCGCAATCCTTTGAGATTGGATCAACCGCCTTCGGTCTTCACTCTCTCTCTCTCGGCTGTTAGCCATGGCGCGAGAACCCTTGGCGCGAGCCACGGAGTGGTGCGCCGTGGGCTTTTCTCGCGCCAAGGCTTGGCGCCAACGTTTGGCACCACCACTCCCTCCGCTCTTAGTGTCAAGTATAATGCATATCATATAGATATAGGCGTATAGCCGTATATAGGATAGATATTTTTGAGTTATTCATATCATATAAAATCGTAATAAAGTTAAATATTATGTGTTAAAATTTATAATTGTTCTAAACTTCTAATAAGTTCCTTATTAATCCTAGTTATTTACCTTTTAACTTTATTATACGTTTAACTTTTCGAATGAATAATTTATTTTGTCAAATATAAAATAAAATGGTGCATTACCCTAAACATTAGTTACTTTACCAAATCTAAAAAGTCATTACAAGACAAACTTCCTAGAAATGTACACACACTCACAAGTGTGTTTGTGTGTTTCTTTCTTTGGTGGTCCTTTCCCAAAACCCCAATTTCTCATCCTCACCTTTACCTTCATTCAACCCAATACAACAACTACTACTCTACCCACCAATTAACCAAAATCCCAAATAACCTTACCTTAACATCATCATGTCTAATAATCCCACAAATAATAACATCAACAAACTAGAACTCAACAAAACATATGTACTAGTATTAAACATCATGAGTAAAAGAAGAACATGGGTGTTGTTATTTTTATTTGTGTATACCATTATTTTATCATGTTCTTGGAACATGTTAAAATCAGTACTATCGTGGTACGATAGTACTGTTGACAGGTCACCCGACACGTCGTCCGGGTGGCCCGCGATCTACGCTTCGATCGCTTTAGGCGGGATTTTCGGGCTGGTTTCGATGGCGGCTGCTCTAGCAGTCGCCATCCCAGCCACGGTAGTAACGTGGATTTCGGTACTTGTTTTGTTGACTTTTTTTGGAAAACCGAGGAAGTCGTTGGTTGTTGAAGGGAAGAAATTAACGGTGGAGATTATGAAAACTGTTGCTAAGATATTGATCAAAGAAGGGAATTTAGTTGCTGCTGTTTGTGCTGTTTTGGGTTATTTTTTGTTGGTTAGAAAAGATGAATCTGACTGACTGGTTTTAGATGTTGTGTACAAGTTTTTTTTTATTTTATTATTATTGCTTTTTGTACTAGTACTAGTTTGTAATAGCGTATGTTATGGACAATGGAAATAGATATTTTGTTTTCTTGGAATGTTGGTTTTTTTTAGAAATGATATGTCTTGTTGGTTTTTTTTAGAAATGATGTGCCTGCATATATTCTTACTCACGAGATCTTCACAAAAACTCACGAGATCTTCACAAATGTTAGAATTAATGGTTTGAATGCAGAGTATAATAAGTGAAAGAAAAATATATAATATTATTGTGTGTAAAAAGATATATAAGAATATAATTTAAAATGATATAGCAAATATAAAAAAAAAACAGAAAAGGAAATGATCTTCTTGTTGTATAGAGCATTGCTAAATCTTCTTATCAAATCAACCTACTTATTCATATACACGTACAATCATATAATATCTATTTATTTCATGTATTCTCTTTTCAAATTCAAACCGTCAGTTTCGTTACGTGTCAAGATCCTGTGTGTAGCATTTTTATGTTGTATAATGATATTTTGAAACAGTATATATTCTCTTCTTGCTAGTGAAGAAAACTTTTTAATTATGAGTTTTATATTTCCTGCTTTATTATTTGTTTAATTTATTGAATAACAACTGGTGAATGTATGTATGTTAGATGTTAGGCAAAGGAATCTATGACAAAATTGACATTTGACAAGTCTTTTTTCTTGCGAGTTTAACAAAGTTATATTATGTCATTAAGGCTGGATAGTATGGATACACAAAACTCAACTTTCATTTCGGCGTCAAATCAGCTGTTTCTCTCATCACATTTAACTCACTACAACTCATCTTTCAACCGTAGTGGTCACCACAAACTCACATTTTATTAAAATATCTATTTTATATAAAATATATTTCACTAAATACCCACACACACTCGCAACCAAAATAAAAATAATAAAAACACACATATTCACGCAACTCACTAAAGGTGAGTCGGTCACCTTTCGTTGGGAAACTCGCGCTCGACTTTTGTCGCCAGAATGAAACTCACGCATCACTTTTAAACTCACGGGGTGAGTTTGCCCCCATACCGTCCAGCCTAAAGAATGAACTATTACACTATGTCTTTATTGAAAATTTCATCTATAAATATAAGCTTTTAAGTTTAATATTGTTCAAGTTTCAAGTGTACAATTATTTTACAACATCTTTACTAAATCTAAAATATTTAGGACCTTTACTTTTAAAAAATTTTAAAAAAATTAAGCTTAACATTCTGTTGGTAATTTTAGTGTTATCAACTATCATTTTATGTAATTGTATTTTACTTGAGACCTATGGCCTTATGCAAGTTTAGCTCAAGACGAGTAAGGAGGTGCAGAGTGCACACTCGTTATAGTTAGCTTGATATAGCCACGATAAAGACGCAGGGTCAAGGGGCTATATACAAAGAATAATATTCTTTAGATCTGCCATAATCGAAAATAACCATTGGTGGTTACTTAGTGTCTTTTAATAACCATTGTGATGATTGGGAAAATAACCGAAAGTAATCACTTTTTGGTGGTTACAAATAACCATTTTTCAGTGGTTACATATAACCACTTTTCGGTGGTTATTTATAACCAGATTATGGTCTCATTTTCAAGACGAATAAAAATAATACTCTAACGTTTTTTGATTGATTTCCCGTGCCTTGGATCTCAATTGCCAATCTGTCTTATCCGATTAAGGATTACGTGAACCTGAGGCATATAGGGTCGAAATACTTTAATCTTAAAAGTGATTACACGATTCAGATTGATATCCAGATTATAAACCATTAACACTCCAAATAATTTTCCTACAAAGATTAAAGTATTTCCTAGTTTTAATCATGGGAGACACTGTTAAGGATATGACTACGAAGTTTGGAAAGTTAGCTAAGTTTGAGGGGAATGATTTCAGGTGCTGGCAGATAAAGATGCACTTTCTTCTCACCACATTGAAGGTTGTATACGTGCTGAGTGCCCCCTGCCTGAGTTTGTGGAGGATGAGACGCTAGAGCAGGCAAGAAAACGATGCAAGTGGGAGAATGGCGATTACATCTGTTGTGAACACATCTTGAACGGTATGTCTGATGCCTTATTTGATGTATACCAAAACGTGGGTTTGGCAAAAGAGTTATGGGACCAACTTGAATCAAAATACATGGCAGAAGATGCTTCTAGTAAGAAGTTTTTTGTTAGTAACTTTAATAATTACAAGATGGTTGATTCAAGGTCTGTGATGGAACAATATCATGAACTCCTTCGAATTCTGGGACAATTTACACAACATGGTTTGAATATGGATGAATCCATTTTTGTGTCTAGTATCATAGACAAACTTCCACCCTCATGGAAGGATTTCAAACACACTTTGAAACACAACAAGGATGAGTTGTCACTGGTACAACTTGGAAGTCACTTTCGCATAGAGGAAACTCTAAGGGCGGAAGAAAGTGGCAAAGGAAAGAGCAACGAAATTGTTGGTTCTTCTTCGGTTAACATGATAGAAGATGGTAAGAACAAAAACAACAACAAAAATACCAAAGGAAAGAAAAGGAATAATGATGGTAACAACGATGGATCTAACAAAGAGTCTAAATTGACTTGTTGGAAGTGTGGCAAAACTGGTCACTTCAAAGGGGATTGTCGTGTTAAAAAGAACAATGCTGAAAACACTTCTGGTTTGGGACAAGGATATAAGGATCATAATCCATCACAAGGTCTGAATTTTGACTTTGATGTAATTCCTTTTAATCATTATGTGTCACATATTTATGAAATATGTTATGTACAGGATGATGCATTTACTTGGTGGATTGACTCGGGTGCAACTTGTCATGCATGTAAGGATCGTTGCTCGTTTGAGACTTTTCATCCAGTGCAAGATGGATCCGTGCTTCATATGGGCGACGAGTCAACCAAACCGATACTTGGTCGTGGAAATGTTGTTTTAGAATTCAATTATGAAAAAACTATTACTTTAGTTAATGTTGTGTATGTATCGGGCCTTAGGAAGAACCTTATGTCCGGCCTCGTGTTAAATAAGTGTGGCTATAAATAAGTGTATGAATCTGATAAGTATATCTTATCAAGACATGGTGTATTTGTTGGTTTCTATTACTATAATAATGGCATGTTTATGTTAAATCTTAATAAAGTTCCTAATACTTTTAGTAGTGTTTGCATGATTAGTTCTAAAGATGTTGATTCTTCTATGTGGCATGCTCGTTTAGGACACGTTCACTATAAACGTATGCTAGCTATGTCTAAGGATAATTTAATTTCAGAATCTGATATAACCTTAGAAATATGTAACACTTGCATGTTAACTGGTATGTGCTTAAATACACATACCTTTTACCTTTAAAAACGAGTTTAAATAACCAAAAACGGACTTAAAATGCCAAATATATGCTTGTTTTGCTAATTGTGTTGTGCAGGAACGGATAACTAAG
>BQNB010104575.1:0-23786 GCA_026074375.1 Tanacetum coccineum | reverse complement strand
CTTTATCTCTTATGACTATTGTACTATTATTTAACACCCAAATGGTTCCGCTGCGTGTAAATTTGGGGGTGTTAAAGATACTCACCCTAAGGGCGGAACAAAGATCACACATTAACGTAATAAAAGATTCATCTGCACCACGTGCTTGAACAAAGACAACCTTCATCTTATCTTGCAGACAAGAGGAATCGGCCACCTCAGCTAGCTTATTTAATATATAAAGATCAGCCATGGTCAAAACCTTCAATGAAAGAGTGTAGATGTATATCCGATAGGAAAAAATAAAGCAAAATTCAGATTTAAATAAGCAACCATAGAAACTCAAAAGGTGACCAAGTAAAAAGTAACTGAAATGTCTCATAATCATTATTAACTAAGCAGAGAATTAACCCAAGGATTTAAACATACTAATGACAAGTAACTAAAACTCTATAAATACTCAAACTCTTTGTCTTTTGTAACTACACTTACCTAAACAGAGTAAACCATTGAGGATCCATATGCTAAACAACTAATGAACATGCCAAATTATGCAAGACATTATTTGCTATCCATACCTCAAGTGACCCATTCCAACAACGCACATTCATTTCAGCGTCAACCTCTTATCTAACTACTTTAACTTTTGTAACTGAATTTCCTTTACCGAACTAAAAAATTCAGGCCAAGGTTCAAATCACATATATACCACAGCTAAACCGTTTGCCAGACTACACGTCCATATGGACATAACCTGCAAACACCAAGAACAAACCAAATAACCCATTTCCATGACTGCACCATCATATCAGTCCCAAAGCTAATAAATTCCAAAAAAAACAAATTAACTCCTTAACAGTTATGGGATGACCTAAGCTTTAGGTGTTTGCATTTACCAAGAGCGGCGCGGCTATCAATCCCAATGCTAACAAATCCCGATAAAAGAAATTTACAACGGTAGAGGAAGACCTAACCTTTAAGTGTTTGCATTTACCAATATCGGTACAGCTCCTATGTCGGAATGTAAACAGCACCAGCACATACTACATCACTGCAAACTACAACTAAACGTCTCTAACAAAACAAATTATGAGCTTATTAGGTTTCATTGTACACCCCATCTACCTTTGACAAACCACACATCAGCTAGAACTACAACTAAACTTCTCTAACATAACAAATTATGAACAAAACAAGAAATTAAACAACATAATCAGCTAACTACAATTCATGCACAAAACAATAAAAATTGAATAACATACATAAACCAAAACAAAAACAACACTTCAAGATATATAAACTTCAAACCATTACTATTCATTAAAACAACCAACATCCATAGATTTCTAAACTGTCATACAAAATAAAAACATAAACTAACATTCAAAACAACTAAACATACTAATACCATCACAACCAAACCAAAAGACACACCATCCTACCATCCGCACCCCTAAACACCATCGTTTTCATCATCCAAAATCTCCACATTTGTCTGTTGGGTCTCAATCTCCTCTAAGGCTTTAGCCATCACATCATTCAACGCCCCAACTAAAGCACCGGACACACAACATTGTTTTCAAGTAGACTTTCGACAACATATCAAAACACCCTAATATACACGGAAAGTTGTTTTGAAAGAAACTTTTAGCTGCCTATCGTGCCTCATTCACGTGCTACACTAATAATCAGTGACTTTGCATATTGTTCTATTCTCATTCAAAGTCGCGTTACCCTTTAGCTTAATAACATAATCTTCATATTATAAAACCCTCATATCCATACAATGTCATAACGGGATGTGGCATTCCATTTTAAACAACCAATAATTATAGGAATTTTAAACATTTGAATATCTCAAAACCGTATTTTTATTTATTCTCAAATCAAAAACTTCAGTACATAACGAGAAACACCAAAAACAACCGTTATTCAACCTAAACAAAACTGATTACTCAGAATCAGGACATATAGATCATCGTGTTATGAGACTTTCGTGTCGACCGAAGAACCGGCGGCTAAGCCAAAGGAGTTGGAGTTTGAACATGCCCTCCATCAAAACCAATTCACTTCCTTAACCAGAGCAGCTTCAACCATCCATCACCTCCAACTGTGCCTCCTTCATCTTAATCTCCTCATCCGCCTGAGTAACCAGCTCATTCAACCCCATTAACTTAGCATTTTCAACCCTAACACCATCCCTAAGCCCCATCAACGTGTCAAAAACTTCTCTCAGATCATCAAACGCCTCCATTTCAGCAATTAGTGCATTCAACTGAGCAATCTGATTCCTTGAGGTTTGGACTTCTTCACGCATTCGGTTAACAAAACTGCGTGCTTTAGCAATTTGTTGAGCCTTGAAAAAATTCATATAACCATTCACAGAAGTCTGGCCACTAAAATCAATAAGATCATCGACGACACGCCTAGCAAGTACGTTTCCTCCTACAGGTGCTGCCATTGCTAAAAAGAACAATTGATGAGAGAATAGTTGGAGTAGAGATATTTGTAGATAGAATAGATGAGGAAAGAAGTAAAATAAGAGGATATATATACGAAAATAAATGGTGGAGATTAAACCGAAAACCATCATTGCAATGGAAATGCAAACAACGATTTCAGACGAAACGATTAATGTCGATCATTCACATACACAATGGAGCAACTATAACTCTCAATTCTCTACAATCAATAAAACTAAACTAACCCCCCCTCCCCCCCATGTTTCGACAACATATCAAAACACCCTAATATACACGGAAAGTTATTTTGAAAGAAACTTTTAGCTGCCTATCGTGCCTCATTCATGTGCTACACTAATAATCAGTGACTTTGCATATTGTTCTATTCTCATTCAAAGTCGCGTTACCCTTTAGCTTAATAACATAATCTTCATATTATAAAACCCTCATATCATCCTATGTCTTACGGGATGGTGGCTTTCCATTTAAACAACCTATTAATTATAAGGAATTTTAAACATGTTGGAAATATCTCAAAACCGTATTTTTATTTATTCTCAATCAAAAACTTCAGAGTACCATAAACGAGAAAAACCAAAAACAAACAGTTATTCAAACTAAACAAAACTGATTACTCAGAATCAGGACATATAGATCATCGTGTTATGAGACTTTCGTGTCGACCGAAGAACCGGCGGCTAAGCCAAAGGAGTTGGAGTTTGAACATGCCCTCCATCAAAACCAATTCACTTCCTTAACCAGAGCAGCTTTTCAACCATCCATAACCTTCCAACTGTGCCTCCTTCATCTTAAGCTCCTCAATCGCTCTGAGTAACCAGCTCATTCAAACCCATTAACTTAGCATTTTTCACCCTAACACCATCCCTAAGCCCATCAACGTGTCAAAACACTTATCTTTCAGATCATCAAACGCCTCCTTATCAGCAAATTTAGGGCATTCAACTGAGCAATTGATTCCTTGAGGTTTGGACTTATTCACGCATTTTGGTTACAAAACTGCTGTTGCTTTAGCAATTTGTTGAGCCTTGTAAAAATTCTTTATAACCATTACAGAAGTCTGGCCACTGAAATCAATAAGATCATCGACGACACGCCTAGCAAGTACGTTTCCTCCTACAGGTGCTGCCATTGCTAAAAAGAACAATTGATGAGAGAATAGTTGGAGTAGAGATTATTGCAACCATATTCGACGAAGTGACAAAGACACTTTCGTCCATATATGTTTATCTCCAACCTATACTTGCAGGTTTTCCTGACGGTAGCAGCTTCTAGTCCATGACGAGTCAAGATTCAAGACCTCATGCTCAATCCACAAAGATTAATACATGATGAAAGCTCAATCTATCAAAGTCTTCCGCAATCTCTGATGAACAATCACTTCCTCATAAGAACATTTTGTAGTACATACATAAACCAAAACAAAAACAACACTTCAAGATATATAAACTTCAAACCATTACTATTCATTAAAACAACCAACATCCATAGATTTCTAAACTGTCATACAAAATAAAAACATAAACTAACATTCAAAACAACTAAACATACTAATACCATCACAACCAAACCAAAAGACACACCATCCTACCATCCGCACCCCTAAACACCATCGTTTTCATCATCCAAAATCTCCACATTTATCTGTTGGGTCTCAATCTCCTCTAAGGCTTTAGCCATCACATCATTCAACGCCCCAACTAAAGCATCGGACACACAACATTGTTTTCAAGTAGACTTTCGACAACATATCAAAACACCCTAATATACACAAAAAGTTGTTTTGAAAGAAACTTTTAGCTGCCTATCGTGCCTCATTCACGTGCTACACTAATAATCAGTGACTTTGCATATTGTTCTATTCTCATCAAAGTCGTGTTACCCTTTAGCTTAATAACATAATCTTCATATTATAAAACCCTCATATCCATACAATGTCATAGCGGGATGCGGCATTCCATTTTAAACAACCAATAATTATAGGAATTTTAAACATCTGAATGTCTCAAAACTATATTTTTATTTATTCTTAAATCAAAAACTTCAGTACATAACGAGAAACACCAAAAACAACCGTTATTCAACCTAAACAAAACTGATTACTCAGAATCAGGACATATAGAATGAAACAGCCGCAATTAACAACGCCAAATCCTTCACTTCCATATCAGCCACAAAACCAGCCTTCAAACTCACCCCAACTTGAGCATGTCCCAACAGTGTTTCCAACTCCACAAGCGTTACAGCATCACGAGCAACGATGACTCTCATATGCTCCAAACACTTCACAACACCTTCAACCTCTCCGAGCACCTCCAATTCAGCTACCAGCCTTCGCTTCTTACTCAATGAGATCCTTAGTAAAAAGCAGAGATCACACATCAATCTAGCAAATGATTCATCCTCACCGCGCGAACGACCAAACACATACTTCATCTTATCCGCCAAATGAGGGGATTCAGCAACCTTAGATAACTTATCAAAAATAAAAAATGGCCCTATGTATACCAAAAAAGGCTGACAAACTAAATATGCAGGTATGATACAATACTTTGCACCATAACTTACATATAAATAGGAACAATTAAGGGCCTTTAATCTACCAAAGGGAAATTCAAAAGACATAACTATCAATGTAATTAAGGTAAATAACCAACCATTTTGTAACTCCTATAGCTTTTACTGATTGAATTAATGGAACATGGTCTAAAAAGGTAAACGTTCATCTGCTATATCGCCTATAACTAAAGAATAACAAATTAATATACATTCGTTGTGCACGTTTACTACAGGTTATCATACGTTAACTATCATACGTTTACATATAAATAGGTACAGTTAAGGGCCTTTAATCTACCAAAGGGAAATTCAAAAGACATAACTATCAATGTAATTAAGGTAAATAACCAACCATTTTGTAACTCCTATAGCTTTTACTGATTGAATTAATAGAACATGGTCAAAAAAGGTAAACGTTCATCTGTTATATCGCCTATAACTCAAGAATAACAAATTAATATACATTTGTTGTGCACGTTTACTACAGGTTATCATACGTTCATTGTGCAAATAGGGAGATTGATACATCAAATCAACAATTGCACACAACCAATTGCACAGCACATACGTATCCTATTTATGGTTTATATGCCCTACACAGATTAATTTATCAGTTTCTAAACACTCATTACAAAAGAATGCTTTAATGACAAGATGAGCTCACCTTTGCCAAACTCCCAACGGTAACATAAGCATCTAGTTCCTCAAAATGTACATACCAGACACCATAATCAACCTATACACGCAAACATAACAACGTTACTTGCCCAATACATAAACAATCTAACATGCAGCCTCCAATCTCACAATGTAGAAACACAAACTTCATAATCATGCATAACAGTTGGACACAACCTAAAATGGAATATACATCACAAACCACTAATGAACTTCATAACCATGACTCAATGTTGGACAAAACTTCAAATTTACACCTTTCAAAGAAAAAAATTTATCAACAGAACCCAAATTTACTATATTTGTAAATGAAGCCACACAACGGCCAACTGTTCAAAGAAACTAACAATTACTATATTTGTAAATGCAGCAAAACAACCGCCAAGTCTCTCACATCCAACAATATAACTATGGACGCTAAATATACTACTATCATTGGAGCAACATGGAGCAATCTGAAAACTACAATACTATATTGCCGCCGCAATATTGTCCGCAAACTCATTATACAATACCAAACGCAACAAAAACCCTATCTTTACTCATCTCGACACAACATGGGAACAACTAAATTAAGCATCACTGAGATTTCCAACATTTGAAAAAAACAAAGATGTCTACCAAGCAAAGGAAAATAAACTACTCTTTACACAGATCATGCCTCTCAAATCACTTATTGTTAACAACACTACATAACTTACACCATTAAACGTAACTAACAATTGCTACAAATTGAAAAATATAATCAAAATGCATTAAACAAAAGAACTTAAAACAAAACAACAAACACATTACTTTTAATAAACACATTAACTTTTATTAGGATTCACCAGCAAAATCTCCATACAAGTTTCATACTTATCATTAACCTTAACCATAAACACAGACTAAACATTAAAGACACCAAACAAACATGACACATGACCAACAAAACAAAAGAAACCTGATGGCGATATGCCATTGTGAATGCAAGAAACCACACAAGAACAACAAACAAGGAATTCGATAAACCCTCAAAGGGTGCCCAAACGGGAACTAAAAGAGAAACACTCTTTTCTTATTCAATAATCCATAACTGTTCTCTAACATAAATGCATTACAATTATTTATACTCTAATAGAGTCTTGGAAAAAAAGACATGATCTTTTCTCTAACTAATAACAAGGAAACAAATAATAATTAATTACTCTTATTAATCTAAACAAATCTTTATATAAAAATAACATAATAACTTATAATAAAAAATAGATTATGACATCTTTACCCTTCCATCTTCTTGAACCAATTGACTTGACTTTCGTGTCGACCGAAGAACCGGCGGCTAAGCCAGAGGAGTTGGAGCTTGAACATGCCCTGCATCATTCTCCTCCTCTTGGAAAAGACTCGTCCTCGAGTCTTATCTTTCCAAGTCTCAAACTCTAAAACTTTCTAACCTCCCTCCGTTTCCTTAACACGGCTTCTCTATGGAGAATCACGTTCCATCATGCCAATCATTCGATGATCTTCAAGGTGAAGTGACATCATCCTCACTCACGTGACCGTTGCCTCATTTGGCGATTCTACGGTTAGCATGATTTTGGAATCCGTCTTGAAGTTCATTTACTTGTTTAAGGATGTCTTCATTCTCTACAACACATGGTCCTCATTGGTTAGTCGAGTCATTGCCTCATCTGGCAAATCTACGAGCTATGTAACCAAATGGTTTTCTACGTTGCGCGGATCAGGATCGTTGCCTTGTTCGGCGTTTTACGATTACTACCCCCCCCCCTCCCTGGCCATTCGTACCTAGCAGCTCTGATACCAAATGATGGCGGCCTGCCCTTGTGAAAGAAAGAAACCACACAAATAACAAAGCATAAGGAATTCGATAAAACCCTCAAAGGGTGCCCAAACGGGACTTAAAAGAGAAACACACTTCTCTTATTTAATAATCCATAACTGTTCTCCAACATGAATGCATTACAATTATTTATACTCTAATAAAGTCTTGGAAAGAAAGACATGATCTTTTCTAAAACTAATAATAAGGAAACAAATAATAACTAATTACTCTTAATAATCTAAACAAATCTTTATATAAAAATAACCATATAAAAATAAAACCAGATAAAATTTATAAATATAAAATAACTAATAATAAATCAAAAAATAGAACAAATTACATAATAACAAACTTACATAATAAAACAAATTAAATAATTAATGTCGAATATATAACAAAAAGTAAAAAAATAAAATAATTTAAACATTATAATAACATAGGAAATACAAGAAATACATAGAATAGAAAAATATACAATTACAAAATAAAATAAAACAACAATAACCATTCATATAATCAATAGAATAAATTAACATAATAAAATTAATAAAAATATATACATTTATTAAAACATAAATAATAAAGAAATATAAACATATTAAAAAGAATAAAACAAAAAATCGAATAAAAACAACATTCCCCCCAAAAAAAAAAACAAAAAAACAAAAATAAATATTTATAAGATATAAATATTCAAAATAATTTACAATAACCAATAAAAGATTTAACATTAACATATTCAAATAATATAAACATTAAAGTAATAATAAACAACATTAATTACAACATACGAATAAACAAATTCAAACAATGATAACAATAAAACATTAATAAAAAATAAATAACTCAAATAATATTACAAATCAAAAATCATAATATTACAAAATAACCCACATAATACATATGCGCAAAATAATAAAATAAAATAACACAATAAAAAAAAAAAATAAATAAAAATATTTATAAAAAAAAAAATATAAAAACTTATAATAAAAGATAGATTACGACAACTATAAGTTGTCATCTTTACCCTTCTATCTTCTTGAACCAATTGACTTGACTTTCGTGTCGACCGAAGAACCGGCGACTAAGCCAGAGGAGTTGGAGCTTGAACCTGGCTCCGATACCAAATGATGGCGATTACCATTGTGAATGCAAGAAACCACACAAATAACAAAGAACAAGGAATTCGATAAACCCTCAAAGGGTGCCCAAACGGGAACTAAAAGAGAAATACTTTTTTCTTATTCAATAATCCATAACTGTTCTCCAACATGAATGCATTACAATTATTTATACTCTAATAGAGTCTTGGAAAGAAAGACACGATCTTTTCTCTAACTAATAATAAGGAAACAAATAATAATTAATTACTCTTATTAATCTAAACAAATCTTTATATAAAAATAACATAATAACTTATAATAAAAGATAGATTATGACAACTATAAGTTGTCATCTTTACCCTTCCATCTTCTTGAACTAATTGACTTGACTTTCGTGTCGACCGAAGAACCGGTGGCTAAGCTAGAGGAGTTGGAGCTTGAACATGCCCTGCATCATTCTCCTCCTTTTGGAAAAGACTCGTCCCCGAGTCTTGTCTTTCCACGTCTTAAACTCTAAAACTTTCTAACCTCCCTCCGTTTCCTTAACACGACTTCTCTATGGAGAATCACGTTCCATCATGCCAACCATTCGATGATCTTCAAGGTGAAGTGACATCATCCTCACTCACTTGACCGTTGCCTCATTCGGCGATTCTACGGTTAGCATGATTTTGGAATCCGTCTTGAAGTTCATTCACTTGTTTAAGGATGTCTTCATTCTCTACAACACATGGTCCTCATTGGTTAGTCGGGTCGTTGCCTCATCCGGCGAATCTACGAGCTATGTAACCAAATGGTTTTCTACGTTGCGCGGATCAGGATCGTTGCCTCGTTCGGGGTTTTACGATTACCTCCCCCCCCCCCCGGCCATTCGTACCTAGCAGCTCCGATACCAAATGATGGCGGTCTGCCCTTGTGAAAGAAAGAAACCACACAAATAACAAAGCATAAGGAATTCGATAAAACCCCTCAAAGGGTGCCCAAACGAGACTTAAAAGAGAAACACACTTTTCTTATTCAATAATCCATAACTGTTCTCCAACATGAATGCATTACAATTATTTATACTCTAATAGAGTCTTGGAAAGAAAGACATGATCTTTTCTAAAACTAATAATAAGGAAACAAATAATAATTAATTACTCTTAATAATCTAAACAAATCTTTATATAAAAATAACATAATAACTTATAATAAAAGATAGATTGTGACAACTATAAGTTGTCATCTTTACCCTTCCATCTTCTTGAACCAATTGAATTGACTTTCGTGTCGACCGAAGAACCGGCGGCTAAGCCAAAGGAGTTGGAGCTTGAACATGCCCTGCATCAAAACCCATCCACTTCCTTAACCAGAGCAGCTTCAACCATCCACCACCTCCAACTGTGCCTCCTTCATCTCAATCTCCTCCTCCGCCTGAGTAACCAGCTCATTCAACCCTATTAACTTAGCATTTTTAACCCTAACACCATCCCTAAGCCCCATCAACGTGTCAAAAACTTCTCTCAGATCATCAAACGCCTCCATTTCAGCAATTAGTGCATTCAACTGAGCAATCTGATTCCTTGAGGTTTGGACTTTTTCACGCATTTGGTTAACAAAACTGCGTGCTTTAGCAATTTGTTGAGCCTTGAAAAAATTCATATAACCATTCATAGAAGTCTGGCCACTGAAATCAATAAGATCATCGACGACACGCCTAGCAAGTACGTTTCCTCCTACAGGTGCTGCCATTGCTAAAAAGAATAATTGATGAGAGAATAGTTGGAGTAGAGATAGTTGTAGATAGAATAGATGAGGAAAGAAGTAAAATAAGGGGATATATATACGAAAATAATGGTGGAGATTAAACCAAAAACCATCATTGTAATGGAAATGCAAACAGCGATTTCAGACAAAACGATTAATGTCGGTCATTCACATACACAGTGGAGCAACTATAACTCTCAATTCTCTACAATCAATAAACTAAACCCCACATGTTTCAATGGATCGGACGAGATTGTTAACAACCGTTTGGAGATTCTTGGTAAATTACAGCAAGTGAATAAGGCCCAAGCTTCGGAAGTAGCTCAAAAGGCTAAGATCAAATGGTATGTAGAAGGAGATGAGAATACGAAGTTTTTTCATGGCATGCTTAACAAGAAACGTAGCCAATTGAATATTCGGGGTATAATGATAAATGGAACGTGGACTGATAATCCGAAGGCTGTGAAACAGGAATTCTTTCAGCACTTTCGAAACAGGTTTGATAAGCCTCCGGATCAGAATGCTCATATTGATATGCCTTTTCCGAATTCACTTTCGACTGATCAGCAGAAAGACCTTGAGTGTATGGTTTCTAAAGAAGAGGTCAAAAGGGCGGTGTGGGATTGCGGAACAGACAAATCACCGGGTCCAGATGGTTTCACATTTGGATTTTATCGACACTTTTGGTCGACTATTGAAAACGATGTTTTTGAGGCGATTAAGTATTTTTTTCACATGTGGTGAAATCCCGAAGGGATGTAATTCGACGTTTATTGCTTTGATCCCAAAGAATCCCGATGCCAACATGGTTAAGGATTTTCGCCCTATTAGCTTGATTGGGAGTATATATAAGATTATCGCCAAAATTTTGACTAATCGTCTTGTTGGTGTTCTTGGGGATATTGTAAATGAGGTTCAATCGGCTTTCATATCGGAGAGACAAATCCTTGACGGTCCATTTATCCTTAATGAGATTATGCAATGGTGTCGTAGGAGGAAAAAACAATCCCTTATTTTCAAAGTCGACTTTGAGAAAGCATACGATTCGGTTCGATGGGATTTCTTGGATGATATATTGGTAAAATTTGGTTTTGGTATCAAATGGAGAGGATGGATTCAAAACTGCCTTAATTCGTCTAAAGGCTCAATTCTTGTCAATGGGAGTCCTACGGAGGAATTCCAATTCTACAAAGGTCTAAAGCAAGGTGATCCGCTATCCCCTTTTTTATTTATCCTTGTAATGGAAAGCTTACATATATCGTTTCAACGTGTGGTGGACGTGGGCATGTTTACTGGTATTAAGCTTAGCTCATCGCTAAATATTTCACATCTATTCTATGCGGATGATGCAATATTTCTTGGGCAATAGAATGATTCTAATATTGACACCCTTGTTCATGTGATGGAATGCTTTTATCGTGTCTCTGGTCTTCGGATAAATTTGTGCAAAAGCAAGATTATGGGTATTCACGTGGACGCTGACAGAATTAAGAGTGCGGCTTCTAAACTTGGGTGCCTTGTTCTCAATACTCCTTTCCTTTATTTAGGTACGAAAGTTGGTGAAAATATGTCTAGAGTGCACGCTTGGAAAGAGGTCATTGTTAAAATCAAGTCCCGTTTGTCGAATTGGAAGTTAAAAACGTTATCTATTGGTGGTCGATTTACTCTTCTTAAATCGGTGTTAGGATCGACGCCGATCTTCCATATGTCTATATATAAAGTCCCTTCGAGTGTTCTCCATTTGCTGGAATCCATTCGGAGTCATTTTTTCCATGGTCACGATCCTAGAAGTAAAAAAGCATCATGGGTGAATTGGAACAAGGTTCTCACAGCTAAAGAAAGAGGGGGTTTGGGGGTTTCCAGTCTTTATGCGCTTAATAGAGGCTTAATGTGCAAATGGGTTTGGCGATTTTTTGCACATAAATCTTTGTTATGGTCTAGAGTGATTAAGGCCATTCATGGTCCTGAGGGGGGTTTGATCACTGATGTGAGAAGGGGTTTTCGATCTACGTGGACCTCTATTGTGCAGGAAGTGAAGAAGTTACAGAATCAAGGTGTCAACATATTTGATTATATTCGGATCAAGATAGGAAATGGAGACAATACTAGTTTTTGGAAAGACAAATGGCATAATGAAGGCGTTCTGAAAGATGTATTCCCTCGTCTGTACGCGTTGGAGAGGCATCAGAATGTAACTATTCACACGAAACTGATTGATTACAGTTTAGTTAACTCCTTTCGTCGGAATCCGAGAAGTGGTGTGGAAGAATTTCAACTCGACAATCTCTCCAGGTTGGTTAGCACGATTACCCTCTCATCTGCTGTTGACAGGTACGTTTGGTCGCTTGAAAATTCAGGGGAGTTTTCGGTGAAGTCTATTCGGCAAGTGATTGATGCTAATTGTTTTCCTGTTATTCACTCGGCTACGAGATGGGTTAAATCTGTGCCTCTTAAGGTGAACATCATGGCTTGGAAAATAAAAATGGATGGCCTGCCCACTAGAATGAATATATCTCGTCGCGGTATTGAAATTGACTCGATAGTTTGCCCTATTTGTAACAGTGGGGCGGAATCTTCTTGTCATATTTTTTTCCAATGTAATTTGGTTAGACAGTTGGCTCGGAAAATATCGTCTTGGTGGAATGTGGATTACGTTGATGTTTCTTCTTATGAGGAATGGTACACTTGGTTGGTATCTCTTAGGCTTTAGGCAAATCTCAAAGCGGTGTTCGAAGGCATCTTCTATTGTTTATGGTGGTCGGTTTGGATGTTCCGTAACAAGATTCTTTTCGAGAAGGATACTCCTTCACAGGCGATGATTTTTTATAACATTGTTTCTAATTCTTATTATTGGTGTAAGTTTAGATGTAAATCCTCGTTCAAATGGATCGATTGGCTCAAAAACCCTTATCTTGTAATTGTCTAATTCTAGCTCCTTGCTAGTCGTTTAATAAAGCTGTTATTCAAAAAAAAAAAACCATGTTTCTAAATCACAAAAACTAAACCCCCCACACTCTATAAAACTAACCAACTAAACCCTTCTTAATTATATTAAACCTATAAAGCAACCTTAGACTACATTTCCCATTACATAAAAAAAATACACAAATAATGAACATTTTGCCAATATTATTTGTTGCAACTACCCAAGTCTCACTTTCAAACTAAAATCAAAAACTCTTCCCATTTATAAACATAAATCAATCATACACATTATTTTCTTTTAACACAAAGTGTTAAATTTACTGCCACAAAAGTAGCATTGATTTGGATAAACGGCTCATTGACGGCACAACCCGTTTTATATAAATCATGTGCATTGCATAATCAAATGAAGAAAGTAGCTTAGCAATCCAATTTAACCTGATGACTAAACTCGCTACAACGCACGGATGTCGACAAGTCTCGTTGTTTATAATAATAAGATTCTTGTTCATTAAACACATTGTTCAACAAACGAACCATATAAAATAAACTGGTTAGTTTGTATGTTTCAGTTTCTAGATGGGTGGATGTTATTTATTCCTGATGGCTTTTATAATATGAATTTGTTACATCAATTTATGTGTTAGCATATGATTTGTGCTGTTATATTTAAAGTGTATAGAAAGAGATCCATGAAGTTTGTGAAGGGGTTGTTGACGTACAAGAAAGTTCAGACTCATTACTTAGGAAGATTCAATAAATCAATTTTAGCCATTTATTTTTTTATCAAATTAAAAAAACCTACTTTTATCCTTTTAAAAGAAAAAATAAATATCTTATAAATCGTTGATCGTTATGCAAAACGAACCATACAATCGCGACGAGAATTAAATCATCTTTCTGTATAGGGTCACTTCTACATACTTTCGACGAACTTTTTTTTCAAATTTTTTTCAGCTATGTTTGGAAAAATCACATGTAAATCATATGTGATTGCATGAAATCACATGTGATTTGTGATACAAATAATATGTGATTTTTTCAGGCGCAACTGAAAAAATATCAAAAAAAAGTTCGCCAAAAGTATATCGAAGTGCCCGTCTACTGAATGATAAATAATACTCGTTGCGATGGTGTATTTTTTGTCGCTTGACGATTTACCATTTGCAATATATTTTATTTTTAAAAAAAAAGGTGGAAAGTGGGTTTTTTATTTTAATGAGAAAATGAGTGGCTAAGATTGATTATTGGTCTTTTCTAAATAATGGGTGTACATTGATCTCAACTCTGTTAACATATGACAAGAAAGGAAAATAAAAATATTTGTTTAATGTTGTTTATTATAGACGTTGTTTATTACTAAAAATAGTTGTTTATAAATAAAAAAAAGTTGCTTAAATAAACAAAATGTTCATCATAGGCGTTATTCATCAATAAAAATAGTTGTTCATCATATGTGTTGTTCATTAATAAAAATAGTTGTTCATCATATGTGTTATTCATCAATAAAAGAGTTGTTTATCATAGACGTTTTTTATCAATAAAAAGATTGTTCATCGTAGACGTTCTCCATCAATAAAAAAAGTTGTTCATAGCATGTGTTGTACATCAATAAAAAGAGGTGTTCATCGTATACATTTTTCGTCAATAAAATAGTTGTTCATCAATAAAAATAGTTATCCATCATAGGTGTTATCACGAAAAAAGTTATTCATCATAGACGCTATTCATAAAAAAACAGTATTTATCCATAAAAATAGTTGATCATCCCAAAAAAAGTTGCTCATCATAGACATTGATCATCAATGAAAAGAATATTTATCAATAAAAATAATTGTTCATCATATACGTTGTTCGACAAAAAAAAGTGTTCATCATATGCGTTGTTAATCAATAAAAATAATTGTTCGTCATATAAAAAGAATCAATAAAAGAATTGTTCATCATAGGCGTTGTTCATCAATAAAACAAATTATTATTGTTCATTATTAAAAAAACTTATTAATCATAGGCGTTATTTATCAAATATGAGTAGTGTTCATCATCAATTTTGAAAACATCAAATAAAAATTTAAATTTTAATAATCATTTGTGAGAAATTGTATATAAAATTTTAAATTTGATGTAAACAAAATTGGTATATTAAATGTATAGCAAAAAATATATGAAAAAAAAGAACAAGAACCAGAGAAAAAGTTGAGCTAAAATAGGGGAAAATTAGTAGTATTTTTTTGTGAACTTAAAGAAATTAAAGATATATGTGATGTTACATTATTGCCATGATCTATGCTTAATTTTTTTGTTTGAAGAAATCTTTTGCTTAAACAATTGAAATATAATAAGATAAGCGGATCTTATTGGTGAGAAAATGCCACCTGTGGAAATTGAAGACATGTTAAATCAAAGAGGGAGGTGGATGTCTAAATCAAAGTAGTCAATGCCAAGATCTTTGAGACCGCTGATTTTTGTTTGTGAAAGAGAGAAATGTGCATTGGGTCATATAGAGATAAATATGTGTGACCTTTTTAACCGTTAATTTTCAAACAAGCTTTTGTATGTAGAGCAATGTTTTAAAAACTGGTTTTAAATTGATCTGATCAAGCCACCAGGTCACAATTTAATCAGTTTAACCGACGGTTTAATTGGATTTTCCGGCTAAAACTGGTTTCCGGTCACATGACCGGTTTACGGTTCAACCGATTCAACCGGCCAGATCAACCCGGGTTTTAAAACATTGATGTAGAGTTGTGATGCCTCAAGTCAAAAAGCTATTTTAACGTTATTTTGATTTTTTATTTTATTTTTCTTATTATTCACATATTTAAATATTCCGCATTTATCATTCAGATCAAAACACTTTTCTTGACCAATCATTTTATTTTCTTTTCTATTTTTCAAACAAACTAATCTAAAGTTGACTATCTTTATTCATTTAATGCTAAAAAAATAATTAATTTAATCATTGAAGCATACAATTTTTAATGTAACATTTTATCACAATTAAGTAATTTAATGCCAGAACATTTAAGTAATTTAACTATTAGAGCATATAGTACAACCAACCAACGATCTAACAAATACAAGTATCAAAGCAAAATGTACAACACTAATTAATGTTATTTTTAACACCTCTAAAATAAAAAATATATGTTATTATACACATTGTACAAACTAATAAAACACACAAAGCTTAATACAATTTATATGTTAACAAGTTGATAGTACATATGGTTTTGAAAACCGGACCGAACCAACGGTTTCCAATCGGAAATCGGAGTCGCCACCAGTTATTCTAGCTAATAAAATCCGTCCGAAAACGAAACGGAGAAGACTAGTCGAAACCGGTAAAAACGGGTGTATCTGGTAGGACTGAGATCAATTTTTTTTAATTTTCTTCAGTTAATCAGGTCATCAATGTTACTTTGTTGGCGTCTGAACTTTAATCGCATGGTACCCGCCATTGCAATGCTCGAGTACCCTGCTAGTATTTTATTAATTAAATAAAAAATAAAAATTACAATACAAAAACAAAAAATACGAATAGGAAAATAAAATAAAATAAAAACGAAAATATAAATATACATCAAGTTATCAATAAACTAATTTGTTATTGATGTCGCCAAAGATGCTCCATATTATTTCGTTGAAGAGATTCGTGTGTATGTTTATCACGTAATTATTTCGGGAAGAGGATCGGAAGTATAAGTAGATATATCTTCGACTATCTCTAAAAATAGTTTCCTATTGATACGATATTGACGTCTAAAATGGTACTCTGGATATTTTGGGTTATCACCAAAATAGTCAGCCAACAAACGTGCTTCAACAATATCACATTCACGATATATCGGAATACGCGTTAGTGAACTTTTAGCTTCTTTTTGTTGCAACAATTGTTGAGACTGATAAGCATGAATCAAAAGGGTAATGTCAACATCATCATCGGATTCGTTAACAAAATTATTCGAATTCATAGTTTAATGTGTTTTTTGGTAGAAAGAATTACGAAAGTAATATGAAAATTTGGTTAAATTGGGGTGTGATATATATAAATGTGAGAAAAAAAGTTAACCGTTGGAATCAAACAAACGACTATATTTTATGAACATTCACCTCTTTCGCGCACGCCACAAGCTAGGCTTGGGGTTTGGCGCTGATACCGCCGATGTTGTCACGTAAGCTTTGCACTATGTCAAATGGGACTGGCGTGAGTTCACCGCCACCATATCTTGCTCTCTTATATATCAACTTTTCTCATATAGTATTCGCTATTAATTGGGGAGAACGAATAACCTTTTATGTTTCATTTGCGTCTGTGGTAGTTACCCAACGATGTTCTACAAATCTACGATACTTGCTTAAAGTTGCATTGATTGATTGTTGTGAACGGTATTTTGTTATTTCCATGAATTTCGACAAGGTCTAACGATTTTTGACGTGAAAAAAGGCAGAACACGGCAACTGTTGCAATGTTTAGCTTTACTACTCAATATATCATTTAAGGAAAATCTTATTAAAATATTACGAGTATAAAACATTTTTATGTTTAATTATTGCGAACAAGAATTTGAGGGTTGAAAATTGAGATATTAAACATTGACCATTTACTCTTTACTCAGTCACAAAATGATAATTATCATGTGTTTTTTTAGTAAACAGTTTCTTCAGTAAATATATTACTTTAAAAAACATTTAACTACACTGAATGTGGATGAATTATACATTTGAGCCCGTTACATAAGCGGAAGCTAACATAACAAGCACAACTACTACAAAGAATGATACTACTATAACTAGATTACAATTAACTTAACAATCATCAAAATAAATCTATTTCTTCTTCCGATCACAAACCGTGATATCAAACTCATCACAAATAGCCTGAAGGTTATCAGACATACCATGACTATCATACAGATCATCATCATAAGGGTCGTAGTCATCAACCCGTTTCGTTTTCCTCCGTTGTTTCCACAAGCTATTGGTACCATAACCACTGTCACTGCCACTTTTTAAACCTTTTGATGCCATGAAAGTTGTGTGTTTATCGAACACCTCTTCCACTTCACTATCACTATCCGCGTTTACCGTAGAAAACAACATTCGGTAACGTCTTCCCTTCATCATCCACAAGAAGAAGTTTCCCTTCAATCGTTTCTCTTTCAAATCTATCGTCAGTCCTTTCTGATATAGGGGTAGTACTAATACTACTAGATGCGACCCCCTCCTAGCCGAACTTGAATTCCACTCATTCGTACCCAAGTCATCATCATTTTCAATTGAAAATTAAGCGCATCAAATGGAGTTGAGTTACTAACCTCTTGTCTAGACACTTCAGCTTGCTTCTTTTTACCACTAGTGCTGGCACCATTCTTATTAGAAACAGGTCTGTAAATTTGTAAAGTTGATTTAAAACTAACATTTGGACCAACCAGAACACCTCTAGTAGCCTGTCCAGGATTATTCAAGTTCTTCACCACATTCGAGACGATTTTCTTAGGACACTCATTCAGAACGTGTCCAAAATCCTTGAAATTCAAACACCTAGGAGGTTTTCACTCATACTCAAAACGTATAGTGCACATACTAAACCCCTCACGAACAAGTTTTGGCATAGCCACCACGATAGTATCTTTCAACTCCTCTTCAGCTCGCAGTTCAATCATTGCTCTAACATAGCTTGACCTACCCCATGATTACATACACATATCAGATGTATAAAAATCAAGCATTAAAAGAATACATGATTTAGTAGCAATGATACTCAAAGAATATCAAACCGTTAGATTCTTTTTAGCAAATAACGTTGGCAATTTTGCTTCTCTAAAGCATTGCTTCTCTACAGAATATAATACCTTTTCCTCACTCAAACGATTAACAAAATTATAAATGCTTTTGTTATCGTGAAACTTTGATGACAAAAACAACACCGATATCGCTTAAAAAGTTTTTAGGAACTCAAACAACAAGTTTTTAAAGGATTAAGATCTTCTCAAGTTAGAATCAAGCATAATTGATTGTTAAGAAGTCATTGGTCATCCTTTTCTCTCAAACACATGGGGCTGTTGGTTATTTCATATAAGTTCAGGATATTAAATGTGCCCGTGCTCAAGGTTTAAGGGTTAAAGATGTCAAGGTTGAAGTCTTGGAGGATCCAGCTTAAAGTTTATTTCCTGAAGCTATATAATGTGTGATTTCATCACATTTATATATATTCTCTATTCGTGTATTGTGTGTTTTTCATCTATCTAGTTTGTTAGTGTGAGAGAAACCCTAGATTCATAATCTGTTTGTACTTCTAATTTTTTTGTATTGTAAAACTCTTTTGGCTAAGTCTTTTAGCCTACTATAATAAAAGAAGTAAGCCAAGGGGAGGTTGGCTGGGTTCACTACTAATCTGTGGTGTTTTAGGGCTTTGGTTATACATTTTACATGATATCAGAGCCAGGTTGCTCTATACCAAAGTCTAAATCGATTTTATAAAATTAAGGTTTTGTCTAAAAATTAAGGGGTTTTGATCTAGTGTATAGATCGTGTAGTTAATTGGTTTTTAAAGTGGTTTTAGTCATAGATCTATCAGATCTGGTGGTTTATAGTTTTTTAAGAAATTAAGATTTCTTTCGACTTGAGGGTTTTTCAAGATCCTAGTGTTATAGCTCTATTAGAGCTGGTTATACTGATTAATTGTGATTAATCACTGTTCTTGGTCAAGAATTAAGGCTTTATGTATCAAACCCTAATTCAGGTTGTGTTTTTTGATTTCTTGGTTTATCCTTGATTAATTGAACAATTATTGCTTTGTTCTTGCAATTAAACGATAAAACCCTAACTTCAAAAAATTATAGTTTCACCTGTTTTTGATCAATTAATTATTATT
Organism: Tanacetum coccineum; assembly: GCA_026074375.1. Taxonomy (NCBI): domain Eukaryota; kingdom Viridiplantae; phylum Streptophyta; class Magnoliopsida; order Asterales; family Asteraceae; genus Tanacetum; species Tanacetum coccineum. The sequence goes on along the minus strand of BQNB010104575.1, from coordinate 3,611 downwards.
GTTATCATTCTTGTGCTAATTTCTTCTGTGATTTGTTTCAGCTTAATATTCCACTGTGCTTGGTTGTTGCTTGTTATTGATCACAAGATCTCTTTGATCTTTAAGCTATTGACGTGTGTGCATTGTTACACCCTCACACTTTTTCTCTTAGGAAATTTTTTTTAGTGTTTTAGAATTGGTGGAAGGGTTAGATCAAGAGGTTGATTGATTATTGTGTTTGGATTTGGATATTGGTGGTTTTGTGTGATTGAAGGTGTTGGTGATTTCTTGGTACTCATATAAATTAGTTTTTTGGTTAAAAAAAATTCTTATCAAGAAACATTGCCTTGACCTACTTTCTTAAGAAGCAAGGAGTCCTAGTTGATCTTGATAAGTTGTTTGGTATATTGTTTATACCAGGGTCTAGGTATCACCAAGAAGGTGGTTTGTTGTTATATTCTTGCAATCTTGTAGTTGTGTTTCTTGTTTGTTCTTATCTGTTAGCATGGTTGATGGAGATAAGCCTCATAGGGGAGACCCTAAAAAAGGGTATTGATGGGGTAGTAGTGAATTAAAGCTTGATATATATTACCCTCTTTATTTGCACCCTCAAGACATTGGTTCTCAGTTGATCACCTTCAAGCTTGAAGGTAATACTAATTACAAGCTCTTGTCTACTGATGTGCAGTTGGCATTACACACTAGAAATAAAAGTGGTCTTTAACTAGTAAATGTGTTGGAGATACTGAAATTAGACCTTTACAAGAACAGTGGGATAAGTGCAATGTTGTTGTGTTACCTTGGTTGTTAGGTTGTGTGTCTCAGGATTTGTATAAAGTTCAAGTGTTTTTTAAAAATTCTAAAGATGTTTGGGATGAATTAGAAAAAACATATAACAAATAAGATGGGTCTCTAATCTTTAATCTTCATCATAGAATCTATACTTTGACTCAATCTAGTATGTCTTTATCTAAATATTATCATGAGTACAATGCTTAATGGAGGCAATTTGACTCTCATGTTGATTTGCCTGGTTGTACTTGTGATGCAGCCCATAAAGTCAAGAAACATAATCAACTTCTCAGGTTGATGCAGTTCTTGATGGGGTTGGATGATATGTTTAGTTCTGTGAGAAGTAGTATATTGACCACTGAAACTTTTCTTGATGTTAAATCTACCTTTGCTACCTTGTCTAGGGATGAGCCCCACAAGAATAGTAATGTGACCTCTAAATCTGTTAAGTCTGGACCTACTACCTTTTCAGCTAGGCCTAGTGATATGGTCATCATTAGACTTCTACAAGAAGTTTTACAACTCCCAAAGCAGAGCACCTAATCGTTGTAGTAGTAGTATAGGCAAGACTCGGGGGGTTGTTATCGTTCACTCAAGGAATAGGTTGGGAAGGCTTGATCACGATCTAACAGAATTCTAAGGGTTGAGGAAAGATTCTTTTTGTGTTTTTATATTTTATAAAAGCAGGTAAAATTATATATTGGAGAGGTTGGTTGGTTTTAGCTATTAAACTAAATATAAATCTAAACTAATGGTGATAACAATATGATAAAAGATTGTGTTTATTTAATCATGTATTACTCCCTAGATTGCTTCTCCTAGTGTCGCTACTTTGTCACACTTGTGATGATCTGTGTAATTATTTCCTAGGTCATGAACGAATTACACAAACTCGCCGTCTACTTAGTATTCCGTTAGAGCAATGCACACATAAGGTAGTATGAAGACTATTACAAGGCCCCTAAGGGTATACTAAGTACATGTGAAATATATTAAGAGTGGATCAACCATATTAGGGGGCCAGGTAGTATGAAAACTGTTACCCGGTGGTATCCTTTCTACACAATCATTTTTCCCTAGACATATCAACAGCGATACAGACAAAAGCTGGTTTTCTAAGACCTAACATGCACATCCATCACAAGAAGCAACACCACTAAGATCTACATTCTAGGTTTCATACAATCATAAATAAACACAATAGGAGGTTTAGCCAAGCATGTTAAAGATAAAGCAAGAACATAGATGAATCAAACAACACATAGACATATTGAATGATTAAATAAACTTTACTTGATTAAAACATGAGTTGGAGGAAGTACAATAGGGTTTTTATGCCCTAAAATCGTCCCTAACAGTTGCTAAATGAACTAGGGTTCGTACCCTTTTTCTATTCTAAAGTTACACACTTAAAACCCTAAATACGGGTTTGTATATATAAGAAAATCGATATGACGGCGTCGCGTTTTAATCGTGACGCTATCATGAGAGAGAATATTCTAGATAATGGGTTGGGTCGTGTGCTCTGACGCCGTCGTGGAATCTTGTGACGCCGTCTTGGTCTTTGTTGTGATGTCGTCATGTTGTATCCGTGACACCTTCTCCAGCCGCTGAGAACATTATCTTGAGAGATGTTGGCGTAGGTCCGTAGTCTTGTCCGTTTCTTCTCCAAATGAGCCCAAGTCACGTGTAATTCTTTCAAATGCCCTCCAAATGCAAAAACCTGAAAAGGAACGATTAAGTACCTATTTTGGGCATAAACATACGATTTAGAGGGTTAAACGACCCCAAAAAAGTGTATAAAATGACACCTCATCAAATACCCCTACACTTAGGATTTGCTTGTCCTCAAGCAAATGGGCTTTTCTACCTAGACAATAACAATATAAGGGGTCATTTTACCTACTCTTTAAAAGTTATTTTACTACAGATACATACTTATAGACTCGTAATTAACAAGCAAGAAAAGTTATATATCTAGAACCTCACATAAGCGTTGGGGTTTCATCTCTGTCACTGGGGGTATAATAAATAATAAAAAATTATAACATAAAGGGGAAAGGAAAAATCAACACTCATTACCTGTCATAGCATATAAATTACCATAGGCTTGGTAAAGGGTCAAACATCCACCACTAGGTGCAAGCATTATTCATTACTATCTAAGAGGTCTTTTAAAGGGTTGTGGGTGTAGGTGTAAGATAACATATAATGAAAATAGAAACGGATGGGATACATTTGGGTGGCTTTGTGTGAATTTGGAGTAGAAGGGTTAGCTAATTATTTACACGAATACACTTTGGTATGGTTGCTAAGCCAAGACTCGGACGAAGATCTACAAACTCTACACAACTCTACATCAATCTCTTTCTTTTTCTTTTCTCATTTTTTAAATAACATAATACATCACATGGGGTTTATAATACGTACCTCTATACTTGAGCTTTTACATGCTCGATATTTACAATCTATCTAATGACCCGATTTGAGGTGGATCAAAATAACATAGAGGCCATCTAACAAATATATGGGGGTACTGACTTAACTTTTCTTCCCTATTCTTCCGTGAAATAAATACTACCATGAATCATAATCGTCCCAAAACTGTATTTACAAGGATAAGGACATAGCAACCGTGTACTCAATAATTAACTTGGGTTAAACATAATAATATACTAAAGGCGAGTACATACAAGGTAGGCTAAGGATTTTTGGGTGTAACGATTGCTTTAAGGGTGACAATGCTCTTCATTAATAATCCGGAATCCACCAGAAAATTACGAGAACCATGAAAAAGGATAGGCTCGGAGGGTTGTACTAGGGGTATCCTGCACTAATGA
>BQNB010104574.1:0-23786 GCA_026074375.1 Tanacetum coccineum | reverse complement strand
TTCAGACACTAAAGAAAAAGAGCCCTGCTGAACAATATATCTTCCAGAGGTGCACACCTACCACAACTGAACCCTCTGGTCATGCTGAATCTCCTTCATTGTATGCGGAACTGGGTCTGACTGACAGTGAGACGGAATCTGATGAGGAAGTGTCTCCTGAGATTAATGCTGGAACTCAAGATGAAGGCCAGGCTGGACCAAACCCTGGTGAACAAGATGAAGGCCAGGCTGGACCAAACCCTGGTATACAAGATGAAGGCCAGGCTGGATCAAACCCTGGTGATGCTGCAGAGTCCCAACCTTAGTCAAGTCATGCTGTTCATGCTGGACCAAACCTTGAACACATGGACTTCGAGGTCACTAATGCTTCAACTCAACAAAACCCTAAGCAAATGGATGAAGAGTTTACTACAACGGCTTACCCAAGTGTTCAGGAAAACCTCAAACTCCCAACTGAAGATCAACTGATACTTAAAGAACTTGCAAGCTCTGTTGGAACCATGTCTTCTCTACAAAACCTTGACAAGGAACTCAGCTTAACCAATCAATTCCTTATGGAGAAATCTCATGATGATGAACCTGATAAATCCAATACTAAAGCGGAGGTTCAGTCAATGGTCATGGTTCCTATTCATCATCACCTCTTCAGTTCCTCTAATGACCACTCCGGTTATCGATCTCACAATGTCACAACCTGTCTCCACAACAGTTTAAGCACCACTACCAACATCAACAACAACTATCACAACAATCACAACAATAATTCCACCAACTCCTCAACCATAACAAAGCACCACAGATCCGATCATTGTCCGTCGCATAGGTGAACTCGAACAACATATGGCGGATCTATTACAAGACAATTTAGCCCTGGGGGGAAGGTTGGACAAACATGGAACACGGCTATACAACTTGGAAAAGCTTGATATTCCCAACAAGGTAAGCCAAGTTGTTGATGAGATAGTTACTGATGCAGTAGACTGGGCAATGCAAGCTCCATTACGAGCTCGCTTCAGGGATCTGCCCACTGTCGATATGAAGGAAATACTGCAACAACGAATATTTGAAGACGACTCCTACAAGGCTAATAATTGGTTTTTACAAGGACATTTAAGAAGCCCCTGCAGAATTTTCTTTTCTTGGCGTTAGATTATTCAATCAACCTTGGTTGATCAGGAGTAAGCTCGTAAAAAGAGAAGAAAGAGACGTGACACACCAAGATCTCCTCCTAGGTCTCCACCATCACAGCCACCTCCTCCAGCAGGCGCATCTGTTGCTCCAGGTACTCCAAGAGCATCAGGGTCTTCTTAGTTGCCGCCACCTGTACCTCCTCCATCTACTGGTACATCTGGATCTACTTCGCAACAAGGCTGTGAAGTTCCAAGTTCATCCAAGACTACAGCCTCAGCTTAACAATCTATGGCTTAGACCACATTTGATACTAGATTTGAGTTAACTGACGTTGCAGGGGCTCAAGAGCTATCTCCTTCAGATGATCTGATGCATGATGACTCCGCTCCCGACGAACAGGTACATGTATCTGATGATCAAGACTCCAGGAATGATCACACACCAGCAGCTGCTGATTCAAGAAAAGACTGGTGGAAACCACTACCTGAAGAGGAAAGACCGGCGACTCCTGAACCTGCTTGGACCATTCCTTCTTCCCACAAGTCAGATGTGGAGAATAACTGGGCCTCTGCGCTGGCCACAACCTATGAGCCCCCAGCTGAGAACTCCCTGCTTGCAAAGATTAGAGACATGACAACCTTCCTGAACTCGTACTGCCAAAGAATGAACAAAACTGTGCTTACGCAAGCAGATTTCGAAGGACAGGCTTATGAAGTTGTTAAAGCATTCTACCCAGATGTAATTCACCTTCAGTTTCAGATGGAGGAGTGTCACAAGATGCTCACAGATCAGGTTGACTGGGCGAATCCGGAAGGAGATCAAGTCAGAATCAATGTTAACCGACCACTGCCTCTCGGTGGTCCTCCAGGTCATGTCACTATTCAAACATAATTCTTCTTTAATAAAGACTTGGAGTATTTACGATATGGCAGCAAGGGAAGCTGTCCTGCACTCTCGATTTCCAAGATGAAGGCTGCAAGCTATCCTGACTTTGGTCTTGAATTACTAGTGCCTGAGCAAATGTGGATTGATGATGTGTGTACTTATGACGTAAGTGCAAAATATGGCATCTCTCACTGGTGGTTTACTCGACAAAAGTTCTACATTGACAGACATGAATCTCCGTCACGTCGAAAAGAGGTCCGAACACACATGCGGATTCTCAGTGTAGTCAGAATTAAAGCCTACTCACGATACGGATATGACTACTTGAGCGAAATTGTCCTCCGAAGAGCTGATCACCAAGAACACAAGATTGCTGAAAAGGATTTCAAGAACCTGTATCCCAGTGACTTTGAAGACCTGAATTTGCTCCTTTTGCAAGGTCATCTCGATCATCTTTCTGGTTCAGACAAACAGATGCTATCAACTGCTGTCAAGCTGTGGACCCGTAACTTAGTGATTCGACAGCGGGTTGAAGACTTCCAACTTGGTATTGAAAGCTACCAAACTCAGCTGAACCTCACTAAACCAGGATGGGACGCTACAGGATACGAGTTCAAGCATGATTATACCATCATTGAGTCTCCTCGAGCAGTAATCTTCCCGGTCAACAACAATGAACGAAAGATCATGCGGTTCAACAAAATATACAAGTTCAGTGATGGCACGTTGACACGTATTCTGGAAACACTGGATTACAGAGTCAAGGAATTCAAGATCAAGCGGCTCAATCCGGGTATGAATACGCGCTTCTGGACTGAAAAGGACGTGACAAGGAGCAAAGAGTTCATTACGGCAATTGAAAGGCGACTGAAGACAAGAAGGATCTACCGGAACCTGGAATGCTTTGTTGGTGACTGTGTACTTTTTTCGTGATATTGACTACAGGCTTCTTCAGAGAACTGAATGATATCATCATTCCATCTAAAAGGTCAATATCATGTGTAGTATATTGTAAACTTTGTACATTATATAGTTATGTAGTTATCAATGTTATGTGTCAGTTATGAATTTTTCTTGAGTTTCTCGTTAAACTCTAAATCATTTATAAAATCATCCTAACTGACACTAACAGACTCCCTCACTAATTGAGGGGGAGCATATATAGGTTCCAATATCGGCTTGTATTTAATCAGACCACACTTTCTCCTAAATTTTTCTAACATATTTAAATCAATTAAGATCCTAAATCTCAAAGGGTAGAAATATTATGATCAGTCGGAGAGAATGTAAAAAAAAAAAAAAAAAATTTTAATATGAAATTCTTTATAAAAAAGGTGGATCTATTAAGACTCAAGCAGGTACTCCTCCCTCCATATGCCAAACAATTTCAATTACCGATGCACGTGTTGAGGGGGTGCGTTTCTATATATAATCAAAACAATCAAGGTACAATGGCTTTGATATTTATATCACAAGTACCTTGGTTGATTTTTCAAATGGTTTATGGCAAGGTGAACTGTACCAAAAGACCGACCCTGTAATTACTTTATCGGAGTTATAAGGATGGTAAAGTTAGGTACTCGTTCCTATGATCTCGCCAAAGCCGAAGGGATCTACCTAGGGACAATCCACTAGTTAGTGTAAATATAACAACCGTCAATTTTCGGAACATATTTAAATAATAAATCATATTTATTATTACATGTTTGTCGTTTGTAAAATTTATTTTTAAATTATTTGATTCGAAAACGAAAAAGGAAATAATTTAACTCATAGAATTTATCAAAAACGAACCGCTAAATCACGTTTTCATTATTCGGACCCTAAAGCGATTTGATGTAAAACGACATTCCTGACAACTTTTTAGTTTTGCCCGAGACCCAGAAACGGGCAGAAAGTGACCGAAATACACTCGCAAGATTTAGAAACGAGAAAATAATTAAATTATATTTAATTAACAGTTTTATTAAATAAAAATATTTAATAAATTTAGTCATACATTTTATCGAAAACTTTGTTGAGAACAGCGAAATATTATGGGTTAAAATTTTATATTTTTTTTTTTAATTTTTTGGGACGAGACGTAACCGGTTCACTAAATAAATAACGAACCTTTTTATGAATGTTATAAAAAGATTAAGGAAATATTATCAAATTAACTACTCTACTAATCGTTTTGTTGGAAAAATTATTTGAAAAACAACGGCGCAAGTTTCGCGCGTCGAATCATTAGTTAAGTCGCCCAAACGAGTCTCGAACCGCTTTTTATCAAAAGTATAATAAAAAGTTACACTTTTAACCCTCAACTATTATACACTTACTAATTCATTTTAAAAGTTTTATATATAAATAAAATTTATAACATTTATTTCATTATTACAAAATAAAACACACACACCACTATAACTCTCTCAACACCTCTCCAAATAATCCGTCCACCACCAGCCCACCCGCCGCACCACTCGCTGCCGCCGGAAAAGTTTTCCGGCGGACTTTTCTGGCCGAATCCAAAAATACTCCCCATCACCCGATCTGTCCGATCCCCACACTCACTCGCCGCCATGCACCTCCATCGCCGCTGCCACCCCTCCTCCGGCAGCCACAGCCGGCCACCACCGTCATCAACATCACCATCATATCATCTACATCGCCACCCGCTGCCACCTCACCTTCATCACCACTCCACCGACGTCATCTTCATCATCACCATAGCCGCACACCAGCACCACCACCACCATATGGGTGGTTTGTTTTCGGTGGTAAAAACCCCACCAAAGGGGTGTTTGTTTTCGGCGACAGCCCACCACCACCAAGGGTGGTTTTGGTTTCGGTGGTAATGAACCACCACCACTGAGGGGGTGTTTGTTGGCTGTGGGTTTCACCACAGCGGGGTCCGTTTGGTTTGTAGCATTAGGGTCCGTTTGGTATTGTGGCAGCCGCCACCAATGAGGGTGCGGTTGGAATTATATCACCCGAAAAGGGGTGCGTTTGGCTGTGAAAAATCACAGCTAGGGTGCGTGTGGTTTGTGTTATAAAAACAGCCGAAAAGGGTGCGTTTTGGTTCCGGGTCAGCCGCACCAAAACAGCCAACAAAGGGTGCGTTCGGGTTGGGTTGTGACCACACATGGCTGCGTTTGGTTGTAGTAATTAGCCGAGGGTGTGTTTGTTTTTGCATTTAACAGCCCTTAGAGGGCGTTTGGTTTGTTGTTTAACAGCCTTTAGGGGCGTTTGGATTTGTGATAAACTGCCCCTAAAAGGGTGTTTGGTTCAACCCATTATGGTGTGTTTGGTTTTATATATTTTTGTTTCTTATATTTGTCTAGTTTAAATATATATGTGAACACGTGCGTATTTTGCAACATGGTTTGATTAAAAGTGGAAAACGTTGAAGATTGTAAAAATGGAAAACGTTGTATAAACGGCAAGGTCATGCCGAAATTTCTAAAAATCCTTATATTTAGTAAATTTTCATTAAAGTTTATATTATTTTAGAAACCCGATAAAATGACAAAGTTATATAGTTTTTAAGATTTTTAAATTATGATTTTACAATAAATCGGTAAATAAACGAAAACTATACTTTTATAAACAAGATAACTAGTTTAGTTAAAACGCGTAACGAAATACTAAATTATAAAATATTATTTTATAATTCCCAACTATAACTTTTGTAAAGTCTTTAAAAACGTCATTTATCTAATTCGTAACTTTAGAACGTGTGTTTACTTTTATGCAAGAACGTTTTATTAATTTAGTAAAGTGAATTTCGAAAATGTTCGAAAGTATATAGTTAAAGATGAATTTTCATACGATTTTAATTAAAAAAATACGTGTCAGGATATAGTAGCGACTTATTCTTTGTTTGTTGTGTCTTATTATATGATTCGCCACATGAATTATATAATTGTTTCTTTTTCATATGTAATATATACGGAATATATTACATACTTTGTGTATTCTTTTCGGTGTATTTTATTTAACCAACCATCAAACTCATCCAACCTGAAACCTCAATCCTTTATCAGCGTGTCGCGTTGACGTAACCAATTATCGGGGAACCCAAATTCATTATCCTAAGTAATAGGATTTAGCCGTTAAATTAAGCTGCATCTTCCCTTGTCCCGAAGCTGTTCCGATCTCCATATTATGCTTATTATTATTTGCATTCTGCTAGTTCTCTTGCAACATCAAGGTGAGTTTTCATTAGCCCCACCTTTTCTCTTTTAAATGATTTTCCCTTAAACTATTATTTTGGGTTATAAGACATGTTGATTTACCGAATAACTTATTGGTTACTACTACATAAAGCGTTACAATAATGTTGTTTATACTAAAGCTTATGCTTATCTACCAACGTGATTTCTAATACCTGTTTTGATACATTGTCTTGTTTTAACCGAAACTAATCGGTTACTAACTACATAAGCGTTACATAAATGTATTTACAAAGCTTTTGCTTACTACCACCATGAAATTTTTTCTAAACATGTTTGATACTTGGTATTTTAACCTACTTTATTGAAGCCTTGATGTGCAAACTTATATGCATTGAGATCATCGATAACTAATTTAACAAAACCGTAGAGTTTTGAACACATACTATGTTTTTCTAATGGAACACAAAGTGCTTGAAGGTATGCCTACCCGCTTATGAAACAATCGCATGACGCAGTCACTATTGCCAAAGCCCCTACATCATGAACTGTTATGTGCCTATAATTGGTGAGCGCATAGTACAAATAAATAGATCAATTGGGTTGACAGCCCTGTTCGGGGGTATAATCGAAACCTTTCCGAGCACCCAGTTCAACAACAATTTGTATTTAGAATTTAGGTATAAGGCCAATGAATACCTATCGTGGTGCAAACAAGAGATGCAATAATATGTGTAACGTCAGGTTTCGGGTCATGAGCTCAATGCAAGCAAGATGATCGATACAATGATTCGTATGTAATGTTTACGGTTGAAATTATACTAAGAACTTATTGACCGCTGGCTTGATCTTAAAACCTTGTGGTCCATCTATTGAACATTAACTTGATTTATTAGAAACATTACTTTGATTCGATAACAATTCTTCTAACTTTGTAACGCTACTTTTTTCTTACAGAAATATATCTTGAACTATTTCATACTGCTTTTACTTAAAACCAATGAATTCTAAGTATGAATTTCACCAACAGTATTGTTGAACTTTTGCATGTATTTCTCAGGTTATTATATTGTAGACTGAGCAATATGTGGAGCATTCGAGACGCTGGATATTCAAAACAACTTAAAGGCTTGGTTTTTCTTCACATTCGATAATCATTTATCTTTAAATATACAAATGAGTCATATTTGAACTCTTGCAACGTGTGTTAAAAAAAATGATTGGGACCTGAATTTACTCTGATTTATTTAAATCAAATGTGACATTTTATCAAACGTCTTTTTTGAGGTCGTTTACTGTAACTTGTGTGTATGAACTATGAAGTAGCACCCCAATGTGGTATTCCGCTGCGTTGTGATTTTATGGGGGTGTTACAGTAAACTTCCCTAGGTTATGATTACTAACAGGAGTATTACTAGAATAAGAGAATAGTACAGACTGAGATGGAGCTAGTACTGGAACATACCCAACAAGGTATTAGTTATGAAGTCTCGATAAGCACTGAAGGGGTTGAAGAATGAAAAAGAAATGTTAGATAAAGGGTGAAAAGAAAGTAGCCCTCCTTAAACATTAGGCAGAAACCGGGTCACTACATATGCTGTCAGAATCACATGGTTGATTGTTGACATTGAAGACAAGTATCATGGACCCAGTGATATGATGCACAACCCTCCCTAGCCACTCAAGATCCCTCAAAGGATTCTTGTTTCATTTCTCACAGTGATCAATACATTTCTATCATCTCTCTCACTCCGAGTTAGATGATATTGAAAAGGTGGCAGTCCGCTCCAGCCTCCGACTACTAAAACCAAAAATGAACTATAGAGTCTAGAGCCATGAGATCATCCATAAATCTCGTTAGGACACTAATATAAACTATGATTGCTCATCACACACTATGATTACAAGTAAGATTTTAAGGGTCCTACGCATTATCCTCGTGGTATTGCCATAACATCCGAGTGATACGAAAGTACTCACAATGAAGATAGAAATCCTTCTAGAGCCAACATCAAACAAGCTCTTGGTAGGTGACCTGTGAGATCCACTATAGATCAAACTTGTGACAAAAGGAAAGCAACAATGGTGCGATTCTTTATGAATCAAACTTGTTCCAGATAGTGAATAGATGAATAGTTTTTGAAAAACCTTTCGATGTGCTCAACAATTGTTTTTCGAGCACATTGACTGTGTATATCTTTCAAAACACATGTGTTTCTGATAAAATTTGATTTTCTGATATAAAACCGTCGATGTGTCACAAAAACTCTTTTCTGAGTGACACACGATTGACTTTCAAATCAATTTTTCATTAATCAGTGGGTTTCTTAATTCACTGGTTCACTCACTCCGTGCTTTGTCTACTTTGAGACGCTCTGGTTTGAGAACAGCTAGCACAGCTGCGAAACCCTGTCAAGGAGATTCTTCGAAATCATACCTGATCACAGGCAGTATATATACTGAATAACGGGGAACCGTAGTTCTTGCAACTGTCACACCCCGCCAAGGCAGAAACGCGAGGCGTAAACAAGAATGGATATCATCACAACACATGGTATCTATATAGAGAATACTAAAATGAAAACTAAAGTAAAGCAAAGACACAAAGTGTCATAATAATACCCAAAACCTAACGGTGTCTTTATTAATGAGAAAGAGGTCTCATCAATAAATGACATGCAAAACATAATCCAAACAATTCATGCAAACGCATTTACTCAAACAGAAAGCATAAATAAACTCCAAGCATCCTACGGTCTCTTCTAGCCACTTCGCTCTATCTTAGCGCCATTAAGCTCACCTAAAAATGATGCTTAAAACGTCAACATAAAGTTGAGCGAGAATCATAGGTTTACGACGTACAACAATATCCCAAAATAAACTTTCAATTAGCTGATGCAATTATCAAAACAATTCATGACAGCAATTAACAACAACAGGACGGAATGTGCCCACGATCCACAATCATATCAACTACATATGTGCGCTACATAGCCTCATATTAGCTTACGCAGTCTTACCATCGTCACACCTCGTTTTGCATATTGGGATCCACAATACCAAAACACTATCATAACGCAACACAACGGGAACGGAACGTGCCACGATCCCAATACACATAACCACAACAAACTTAAAAAAGTTTTGACACGACAAACAAAGCATCATTCCTCACCCTAAAATAACATGAGAAAAATGGGCTATAAACTCACCTTTACTTAGCTTTTCCAAAAGATTCAACCAAAAAGCTTCAAAACAACTAGCCATATCTATACAACAAAATAGCTCGTTTACACTCTACTGAACCAAAAGCTTAATCACATGTTAACATCATATGATGGATTTCTAAGTGTTTTAATTAACCCCATGGTTCACACCCGACACCATACCCAACTTAAACCCCTTCGTTAACAAGTTTTACTAGTAGTCATACAATTTGTTCAAACTGCAGAATTCTAAAAATACAAAAAAATTCTAAATAAAAAAAAAAAAAAGACCGGACCGCCAGATCTTAACGTACTCAAAACCTCTACTTAATGACCTCCATAATTCATACCAAAAATCACCTATGTTCATTTATGAGTATATTAACTACCTCATGATTCCCAAGAGCCATTTACATGCACAAGTACTCCTAAGAAAATCAAACTTCAAAACAGTCCCAATTCGGATCTGTTTGCACACTAAAACGTTTGGACCTAAAAACCATACTTAGACTCCAAATCAGAAGCTCTCCTTTGGGGGATTTCTAATAGACACATAGAACTAAACTCCTGTAGAAGGGCTAAGCTAAATTCGAATTTTAAGTGGGGGTTTTATACCTCGTAATCTGACCTAAATCTGACCCGTATTTACTGCTTTGACAACTTTTCTTGCAACCAACGTTTGACTGACTTCCCGACCTCAAAAACCTTCGAGGCCGGATGTTCTGGAAACTAGACTCTCTGAGCTACATCATAGGCACCAGAAACTTGACAAAATCTATTACCTTTATGGAGATATTATCCAAACAACACAGCCCTAAATTCTGCCCCAATCTAAATCAAATTCTAACGCGATCTAAACCCTAACGAATACACCCATATGATCCTAATTAAACTCTAATCATTATAACATGTTTATTATATCATTAATTACAGATGTTATGAAACCCTAATTATCAATCATAATATAATATTAACTGTTTTTTAATAAAATTAACTCAAAGTATAATAATTTATAACCTTAGAAATCTTCGAATCTTGAACACAAAAATCACCAACTGAAAAAAAAATATTTTTCTCTTCCTCCTTTGATAAAAATTCACTAGGACAATCAAAACGAGGGGGATAAGTTTTTTTGGTATTTATAAAGTTTACAAAAGTTTAGGATATATATCTTTTACCAATTTTAATTAGAGTAAGATTTGTTTTCCTTTTTTTCTCTTCCTTTCTTTTTGGCCGATTTCCCCTTTATTATATATATATATTTATATATTTTTTATTTATTTATTTTTTAATTAATTAATTATTCGCATTACCTTAAGTTTTTATAAAAACTTAAGCTTATTTGAGTATCCTGTTTATGCGTAAACTCCAATTTACAAGAACTTTTAAAATAAATAACTTGTTTCATTTTTTATTTTAACCTAACTTTCTAAAAATAGAAATTCACATTTCATTCTTATTCTAACTACTAACACCTATTCATACCTAACATTACTAACACATAAATACGTATACGTAATAATACTTACACGATAAATCACTAAAACGCTTAAATCACAAAATCATTTCCTTGTCACCAAAAGTGTACGAAATAAATTCAACCAAACTCACCATCATTCCAATCTCATTGAGATGATCACACTTAATAGATTGACTACCAATTTCTCACATAACACACATAAACACATATAAACACATATAACACATAACCCATTCATTGCAACAGATACATAAGTCAACACTAATAGTTTGACTAACCTGCTCAAGTCATGGTTGTCATAGCAACCTTATTCGGTGAATGTGAACAAAGACACTTTCGTTTGTTTATCACTAACTTATACTTGCAGGAATCCCCGACGGTAGACGGTAGCAGCTGATGGCCAGAGACAAGTCAATTCACAAACCTCATGCTCACGCTTAAAATTCCTAATCAAAGACATCATGATAATTGAAAGACCTACAACATAGCTTCTGCAACTCTGATGTGTGCTATCATGATTTATAAAAGTGTGAGCATGCCGGTCCGAAGGTCACTACATCAAATGGAGGCCATACTTCCATAAGGATGATTTGGAGATTTACTATGGCTGATGATCTCAAAGAATACTCAAAGATCACACTAGTCAAAGGAACTATGCTCAAAGACTACTAAAATATGTACAAAGAAATCAATGCATGAAGAATCAAATACTACGAGTTGAACATAAGAAATATATAGCTGAGCTTAATTTAGTATTTTCTAAGGTTACCTCCCTTAGGGGGACATTGTTAGATATTAGAAAAAGACTCAGTCACCCCGTGTATTTTTACCGTTTATTATAGCTCGTAGTTAAGTATTTAATGTAACCATTTGTAGTAGGCCCGGGTTAATTAAACCAACGGTAAGCCTCTACCATGCCTAGCCGGTTTGTTGTTACTATAAAAGCCTCTTCCATGCCATGGAAGAGATGGGTTAGTCATTTCATTTATACTAGTTCATTTTCTCACTCTATAAAGTTCCCCCTCACTTTCTCTCTCTAGAACTCGACTAATCCTCTAGTCATTCGATTGTGTTATGATTTCCAATATCCTACACATGTCGTGAATATGTAGTTCACCTGCTGCTCGCCTTGAGTTCTTACTCAGAATCTATCAACGAGTCCTTCTCAAGTTCTTATGCAGGGTAAAGGTACAAAAAGTATTTAGGTGAACGTCGCGAGTCAATCGCGAAATCATTAGCGCGCGAAGACGATCTATGGGACATATTGTGACTATAACGGTGTTCTTAATAACAAGGTGTCTAGGGACAGTGTGACACTATAATGACAGTAACCGATGTGAAAGCAAACTCAGAACATAAATGGGCCAATAAGCATAAGCATGATGTACTAAGATCAAATAGTGGACATCTAAAAATAAGTGATGTACGATGCACATAATTCCTAGTATGCTTTTCAGTGACTAAAGTGGAAAGTCGGTTTTTAAACTTGTTTAAAATAATGACTATACCCAGTGTTGCATGATACTCCCTAAATTAGACATAGTTGATCAAGTTATGTCTAATTTAGGTCTAATGATGCAACCACTCGGACTAGTCGACTCGTTTCATGTTCGGTGTTTTTAGAAAAAGAAAATCATTTTGGTTATAGTTTGGATTTTTATTTTTTTGAAAATAAAACCGGCGTTCTCTATAACCTTAGGCTCTGATACCAATCTGTCACACCCCACCAAGGCGGAAACGCGAGGTGTAACATATCAATAAACATCACACAAGATGATAGATAAAAACACCATACATGATCTAATAAAAGAAAAGTTATCCGAATTACAACATTCTGAAGAAAACAATTTAAAAGTACATTAAACATCATAGATTGTTCTATCCGAACATGGATATTCCAAAAGACATGATTCTTGCAATTTTGTAGACATCTTGACAATTAGATGAAATGCAAGGAACTAAGCTTCCACCTTAGGAACGTCACCTGAAAAGCATGATAAAACGGTCAACTATCGAAATAGTTGGTGAGCTCTCAAGATTTTATACACAAAATGTAGTTTTTAGATAAAGAGTAGATGTCCGATAAAAGTTTGCCAACTCAATGCCAAGTTATCAAAAACAGTTGTCCAAATCAAAAATCAGTTTCCAAATAAGTTGAGAGTCCAAACAAATCATTGTTATAGTGATTATGCGAGGCACTACTTAAACGTATTCAGCCTAACCGTTCCAACATCCATTCAAGTTCTAGTTGTATAATATGGCATAAACACTTAGTACTATGCACCATTGTGCGGGGATTGAGGAGGGGCTAATCTCCTAATATCGTTATCCATAAGTACTAACGTCTCAATCCCGTTGAGGGGGAAAATGAGTTAAAAGTAGTGGCGGGTTCCAAGCATACAACAACATACTTATTAAGTTCAAGGTTCCAAGTTCAACACGTTTCCAAAGTTCAACAAGTTCAAATCAAGTTCAAAGTTCAATGCGTTCAAGTTCAAATGTGCTCAAAAGATTATTTACTTCAAAGTAAAAGTATAAGAACAACACATCATGATTTCTACCCCAAAACAGTTGAAATATGTAAGAAGAAGGGGATGTGAGAAACTCACCAAAATGGAGCTACCAAGATGAAAGTAACGAAGAAAAGCGGCGATGATAAATCTCAACCGCGACCTATTAATAATAATAATATATTATTAATATTCAATTATGTAAAATATGCAACTCATTGTAATTACGTTATATGCATGTCAATTCGTACATTAGGAATCCATGAGACTACACTTCACTTTTTATTTCCAATGGTTATCAATTTTTTGAAAATTGCGCCGTTTTACTAGCAACTAGTTATCGCTTAACGACTTGCCAAACAACCTCATCACTTGCTTATACTCCATCTCCAGGTTCCTATGTATATTGACTTACTACTATGTTTTCCCCAAAGATTCTAAGTAGGTTTTACCTTACGTAAATATTAGCACACTATAACTAGTTTAAAACAGGCCTGCAGAAAGTTATCAAAAGTTTGGCAACAGCAGGCACCCTTAAACATTTTATAAAAATATGAAAAAAATACAGGAGGTCACAAACATCATGTACAATCTCCAGATTAAATTTCGTCCAAAAATATTAAGTTTTGACCCGCCTGCACACAACATCTTTACAAATGAAATTCTGGACAGCCAACACAGTTTTAGCACTTAATCTTGTACAAAGGTTTTAACTAACTTTTACACCATGAAAATCGACGAGGCCTAGTTCGTTGGAAAGTAGACTCGAAGTAGATAACTTTAGGGTCCTGAAAACCTAGAAAAGATTTTGAAACGACCACGTTATGACATCCGAAAGTTGACCCAAATTCGGATATGAAAACTGCCATTTTCTGAAAATTGCCGAAACTATTATCTAACTAAAATCGGCCATAACTTTTTCGTTTTTAAGAATTAGAAGCTCTAATTTATACCAAAACGATCATTGGAACGACCTCTACAATTCTAAACACTAAAATCCCAGTTTACAACACACTAAATTAACCGATTTTATGCCTAAACTTTCTGCCCTAATTAAGGGTTATAAAAACTCTTTCAACCCATCACTATTTTGCACAAATTTCACATCCCACAATCTCAAACTAACCTACACTTTACCCTAAACCTAATTAACCATCCACAATCACCAACAACCTCACAAACATCACATGCACCCTAATCAATGGATTCCCAATTTCATAAAATAGACATGCATATACATAACTTTATATAACTATGAGAATTTAATAAAAAGGAGTAATAGGTGCTCACAATGCAATATAGATAGAAGATAGATCAAAAACTATAACCCTTGGGGGTTTATATATATTCGGCCGAACCACAAAAGAAACAAGAAAGCCCGAAAAATTTAACTTTTATGCACCCAATTCTTGAATACTATCTTCTTAATCAAACCTTGCTAGTATCTAACCCTTGAATTCACCTAAATCACCAATCTTGAAAAATTAGAGATTTACAAAACCTTCTTGCATGTTTAATTTTTTTGAGGGGAAAGATTAAGGGTATTTTTATGAGCAATTTGGTATATGATTGAGTGATTTTGGTTGAGAATTGAAGCTTGAATTGGAGGCTTTGTGGTGGTGTTGCTCGAACAGAAGAGAAAAATAAGGAAGAAGCAGATTTTTTTTAACGTTATAAACTAGGAAGTGTGTGTATACTCGGCTTAAATAGAAAAAGAAAAGGGGTGTTTGTTGGTTCGGTTGTTATAAAAAAAGGAAAAGATGGGCTTGGGTTTATAATAAATGTAAAGTTTATAAAAATATGAATGGGCTTGATGTTGTAAAAAAATATGGGTGTTGTTGTGTGGGCTTGGCTGCCGAAAATCAAAAGAAAAAGGGGGAAGGGCTCCGGCCCAATTTTTTTGTTAAACATTACACTTTTTTTTAAACTCGGCCCTAAACTTTAACCCGACTCGCTAAATTTTATAAAAACAGAATATTTAAATTGGGTTCGGCCTGACACGAATAAATAAATAAATAAATAAAAATAATAATTAAATAAATTAAATGAGCTCTCATGGCTATAATATGACATTCGTTGATTTCTCGATCGATAAAACGGATAAATATCAAAAGCTCGACTCGCAAATATTTAAAACGACGATTTTTTTACTAAATTGACTAAAAATAATAAAAGAAATTCTATAAAATCAGGAAATAGAATTTATAAGTTCGGAATAAATAGCGACGAGAATACGAGTTGCATCAAAACCAAGCGTTAATTGCTAAGAGAAATGTAACCACATAAAAGTGACTCCATAATTAATTAAGAGAGTCAAATATCATACGTTTGCTTTCAGTTATTGACCTCAAAATTAACGGATGTCACAAAGAACCTTTGAAGATGAAGAAGAAAGATCAAGTCCTCTTTGATGAACAAGAAGCTATAAAGCTACACGCTCAATTTGATGAGGAAAAGAGGATTCCAAGAGAAAAAGAAGAAGCCAGTGTTGCCTTAATTGGACAATGGAATGATATTCAGGATAACGTTGAGACTGACTATGAATTAGCTCAAAGGCTACAAGCAAAGGAACAAGAAGAGTTAACAATTGAAGAAAAGTCTAACCTATTTCAACAACTCTTGTAGAAAAGGAAGAAGCACTTTGTAGCTAAGAGAGTAGATAAAAGGAGAAATAGACCACCTACAAAAGCTCAACAAAGGAGTATAATGTGTACCTATCTGAAAAACATGGCAGGATGGAAGCCCAAAGACTTGAAGACTAAGTCATGTGTCAATGTTCAAGAGTTATTTAATAAAGCAATGAAAAGGGTAAATAGAACTGTTGATATGGATATAGAATTGGTGGGAGGTAGTGAAGTAAAAGAATAAGGCAGTGAGACAATAGAAGAAATCAATTCTAAAAGAGCAGGTGATGAGCTAGAACAAGAGCCTTCAAAGAAATAAAAGGTGGATGATGATAAAGGAACTGAAGAGCTTAAGCAATGTATGGAAATCATTTCAGATCATGGAGATGATGTAACTATTGAAGCTACACCTTTATCTACCACCCATCCCTCAATTCATCCACATGCATCCTAATCAATGGATTCCCAATTCACAAAAATCAACATGCATGTATATAATTTTTTATAACTTTGAAAATTAAATAAAAAGTAAGAAAAATGGCTTAGAATGTAATCACAAATAGAATGAGAAAGCAAAAATAAGAAACACTTGGGTTAATAGGTTCGTGCCGAACAAATAAGAAGCAGAAAAACTAAAAATTGGCACACTTTCTTCACCAAATCTTGAATCTTATCTTCTTATTAACCCTTGCTACTATTTAACACTCTAATTCCATTAACTCCCTAAAAAATGCATAAAATCTTGAAATATTAGTGAATTATAAAACTTGATTGCATTTTAATTTTTTTATGGGGGATGAATTGAGGTTAATTATTGAAGCATTTTGGTGTATAAAAGGAAGATTTATTGGTTGAGTTTCTGATGGTATGAATTGGTGTTATTTTGGTTCTTGCTCGACAGAAAGGAAGAAAAGAAAACTGTAGGAAAAATTTTAGTCGTTTAATAAAAAGGAGTGTGTGTGTGTGTGTGTTTAACCGGCTTATATAACAAAAGAAAAAAAAGGGTGTTGGATCGGTTATAAAAAAAATGAAGTGGGGTTGGACTAGTAATTGAATGAAAAGTTTATAAAAGAATGTGGGCTAAAAAAAATGGTATAATTATGTGTGTGGGCTTGGCTGCCAAAAATCCAAAGAAAAGAGGGAAAGGGCTTCGGCCTAATTTTTATTAAATCGTATACACTTCTTAAACTCGGTCCTAAAAAGTTTCCCGACCCGACAAAATTTTTATTAAAAACAAAATTTTAAATGTCGGTTACCGGCGTGACACGAATAAAAAAGTGAAATTACTTAACACAATAAATATAAAATGACACCAGGCTAAAATAATACCACATCTGTTAAATTTCTCGATTGATGAAGAACGATACAAATCCAAAGCGTCGAACTCGCGCAATATTTAAAAACAGCGATTTTTACTAAATCGACTAACAATAATAAAATAAATTCTATAAAATTAAAAGAAAATAAAATTTATAGGCTCCGAATAAATAGCGACGAGAAATATGAGTTGCATCAAAACCAGGCGTTAATTGTTAAGAGAAATGTAACCACATAAAAGTGACTCCATAATTAATTAAGAGAGTCAAATATCATACGTTTGCTTTCGGTACTGACTTAAAATAGACGGATGTCATAAGTTTTCCCTGTTAAAATGGAATTTCTTCTCGAAATTTTCAGTTGCACGTGCTAATCGTTGCGCGCGAACAGTTGCGGATACTCGCTTCATCTCTCTTCAGTGTTCCCCAATAATTATGTGTCCTCACCGGGAATTCCAAACGAACTTTTAACAATTGAATCCGTCTCTTTTTTCAAGCTTCTTTGACCTCAACTGTCCAATGATTTCCGATAGGTTATCTTCAACAAAATGAAGTTTGTCGTTGAATCTTGACTTCTTCTAACATGGTACGTGCAAAGTTACACAGCTATCATTTCTTCAAGTTTGACACGTGAAACGTGTCATGAACTCCCACAAGTTCTTGTGGTAAGCGCAGCCGATAAACTACCGGACCGACTCGCTCGACAATCTCGAATGATCCCACGTATCTGGGTGAAAGCTTGCTTCTCTTACCAAAACGTACCACACCTTTCCTAGGCGACACCTTGAGTAGTACTTTGTCACCCACACTGAACTCTAACGGCTTTCGACGATTGTCGGCATAGCTTTTCTGGTGATCTCGTGCGGCTTTCATCTTTCTTTGATTTGCACAATCTTATCAGTAGTCTCCTGGACAATCTCCAGTCCAAATAGCTTGCTATCTCCTACTTCTGCCCAAGCTATGGGCGTTCGACACTTCCTTCCGTACAATGCTTTAAATGGAGCACACTTCACTCTCAAGTGGTAGCTATTGTTGTATGAAAATTCTACTAACGGTAGGTGAGTATCCCAATTGCCGCCAAAATCAATTGCGCAAGCTCTAATCATATCTTCTAGCGTTTGAATGGTACGTTCACTTTGGCCATCGGTTTCGGGATGGTAGGATGTACTTAAATCCAGTCTCGTTCCTAATGCTTTCTGTAGTGATTGCCAAAATCTTGATGTGAAATAACTGTCACGATCAGATATGATTGACACAGTACAGCCGTCCTTCTTACGTAATATCGTTCTGATGTAAATGTCTTGCCAGTCTCTCTATCTTGTAGTCTTCACGGATAGCTAAGAAATGTGCCGATTTAGTCAGTCGATCGACAATGACCCAAATCGAGTCATGTCCGCTACTGGTTCTCGGTAACTTGCTTATGAATAACCATTGTGATAAACTCACATACCATTACCATTTAGTCGGAATTTCTGGCTGTTGAAGTAAACTCCCGATTGTTTCTGTCTTCTGTTTTAGACTTTAGAGCAAGTCAACTTGCACTTGTGCTAACATACTTACAATGTCTTTCTTCAGTCCGGGACCACCATACATCCTCGTAGATCATAGTGACATCTTGTCAGCTCAGGATGTAAAGAGAATATCCTGTGTAGCAGGCCTTATTCACTATTAAAGATCCAAACTTGCCATAACAACTAGGTACCCAAATTCGTTCAGCAAGATATAATCCACCATCTTCTTTTCGTCTAGCTGTTGAGTCCAATCCCTTCAACATCTCTGGCCGAGGAGCGTTTACATTCTGAAAGACTTCGCTTTGAGAGCTTCCAGAATCCTAGCCTTAATGCTAAACGAGTGAATTGTCATCTCTCAATAGCACAAGCTCGATCTCGTTTCACCGTTCCTTCCGCTCAATCACCAGCACTACCATGTTTGCTTCTTGACCTGGGTGCGTTAGCGAATCTCGCAGTCATAACGTTGAAAAAGTATTCCATCGTTCTGGCCGCAATTTAATTCCTATCTAATCAAAACATGTGTTGAAGAGAACTCTTAGACGGTTATAGATCAAGCACCTTGTTCCATACAAATAGTGTCTCTAAGTTTTGAGAGCAAATACTATGGCGCCCAACTCTAAATCATGAGTGGTGTAGTTCTTCTCATGGATTTTGAGTTGTCTGGATGCGTATGCAATTACCTTGTTCCTCTGCATTAGAACGCAACCAAAGCCTTGATTTGAGGGGTCACAGTAAACTACAAAATCATCGGTGCCCTTAGGAAGTACCAGAATAGGAGCATCACACAACATGTCCTTCAATGTCTGAAAGGCGTTCTCTTGCTCATCACCCACTCAAACTTTTGGTTTTTCTGAGTCAACAAAGTGAGAGGCTTTGCAATCTTCGAGAAATTTGCGATAAATCATCTATAGTATCTTGCCAATCCTAAAAATGAACGGATTTCGGTTGAGATCTTCGGGGGCTTCCAATTTTTCACTGCTTTAATTTTGCTAGGATCCACATGTATACCTTTACTGTGACACAACATGGCGAAAAATGAACCTCTTGTAGCCTGAATTCGCACTTTTAGAAATTCCGAACATCTCTTCAAGCAACTAAACAATATCAATTTTAGGTGAACTTCATGCTCCTCCTGGACTTGAATAAATTAAGAAATGTCCGTCAATAAAGAACAATGACGACTTGTCAAGGTACGGCCTACAAACGCGGTTCATAAGGTCCATGAATACCGCAGGAGCATTAGTCAGACCGAAAGGCATGGCCGTGAATTCAAAATGTCCGTATCTCGTCCCGAATGCAGTTTTGGGAATATCTTCTTCGTGTACCCTCAAGTGATGGTAGCAAGAATCGAATAACTATTTTTTGAAAAATACCTGCCCCTGCAACTGATCATACAAGTCATCGATCCTAGGAAGAGGGTAGCGGTTCTTGACAGTTAGCTGTTCAACTCTTGATAGTCTATACACATGCGGAAACGAACCACCTATTTTCTTTCACGAAACAACACTGGGTCCACCCCAATGTTAAGAGTTAGGTCGTATGAAAGCCTTTTTCTTGAGCTCTAAGTGTTTGGACAGTTCTTGCGATTTTTGTCGGTGCTAAACGATAAGTGATCTTTTGCGACAGGCGCATAGCTCCAGTAATAAGATCTATGCAAAACTCCACTTCATGAGATGGGGGTAAACCCGTTAAATCTTCCGGGAACACACCAGGGAATTCACGTACAACAGGGATGTCTTCGAGTTTTGGCTCGTTCACTTTCATGGTCTTCAACTGTTTCAGGTTTCCTTCGGGACGTTCTCCATGAACTTCTAAAATATCCCCGTTAGATAACGGAATTTGAACAATTTTCTCATAGCAAACTATCTTAGCTCTCAGCTTTGACAACTAATCCATTCCTACGACCACGTCGAAACTACCATATCCAAAGGGAATCAAATCGATGATAAATGATGACATCAGCTCAGTCTATCAACAGTCTAATAATCCTTATTTGCTTCTACTATAACACAGCTAGCTATTGTCAATCTCATAATCGGGTCTGACGACACCTAGGTTTCATGTTTAAATCAATGGCAAGAATTTTGGTAAATAAGACTGATTAATCAACACAGAATCAAACAAAACTGTAGCAAAATGATCGTTTAGAGAGAATGTACCCGTCACGACGTTCGGGTCTTGTGGGCTCAAGCAACACCAAAGTCCAAAATCATTGCCCCAATGCCGATTCCTATTATTTCCTTGGTTGTTATTTCCTTTAATTGCTAACACAGGGTTTGGGCGATTTCCTCTTGAGGTAGTGGCTCAATTCATCCTTAGGCAATTCCTCTTAAAGTGGTTAGGATCTCCACACTTAAAACAAGTTGGCCTTGGTCTTTCATTAGCAACTCTACCCGTGCAGTATCGGGTACAGTGACCCACTTGGGTTACATCGACGACACACAGCGCAGTTACAAGATGGTGAAGTTTTGCATTTGCACACTTTTGATGTTGACCAGGCAAATAACATTGCCTTACCTGCTCTCGGACGTCAGAGCAAAGATTACCCTCCATTCTTTACTTTTGTTCCTTTCATCACTTCCTCGGTTCCTGTTTCTGTCATTCGAACTCCTATTGTTTGTTTCCAACATTTTCCTTCTTTTTGAAAAGTCCATCTTTAATACCATCGATGGTCAAGCGATTGGCCATACTCACAGCACCCTGGATTCTAGCATGTTCGGATGAAGTGACACGTGGCTTAATCTCAGGAGCTAAACCTCGAATGTAGCGATTGACACGTTGGCGTCTCAGGGTAACATGTGTGGCGTCAACGCTTGCTTTCTCGTGAAAATCTAGCCGAATACCCATCCATATCTGTTACCCAACAATCTTTGTTAGGTCCAAAATATGATTCCAACTGTCTGAATATTCAACATAAGGGCAATATTCTATCATCCGTAACTTTTAAAATCATCGCCAAGGTTTGCTAAAGTAGCGGTCTGGACTCGGTTTAGGAACAAGGGGTGTTCCACCAAGTTAAGGCTCGACCTTGCAGCATACTAGCAGCAAATTCAACTTGGCTCTCTGTGGGGCACTTAGTGATATGAAGTACAGACTCAGTGCTTTCAAACCAGGTTAGTAAACCAACTACACCTTCTGTGTTGAAAAATTCCTTGGCACCAGAAGCCCTGAATGTTTTGATATTGCAGCTTGGTGTGGCCTCTCTTTGATTTGCTCGGTTTCCTCTGAGGGCTTGAACAATTGAGTTAAAGCAGATTACGGCAATGACGCGTTAATTGTCCGGTTAGATTCATCTGCTGTTTCATTAGGAGGATTAGTGTTGTCGGCAGAGCTGCTACGTGTGTTTCTTCCCGCCATAATTCTACAATTTAACACAAAATTTCACTTTGTCAGAAACTTGACAAACCGTACCTTCAAACAGTTCATATATATTCACAGAAATATAGTTAAAGAGTGAACATGTTTTTTTTTAAATTCACCACAGTTAGGGTTGAATATATCACCTTTGAACGAAGTGTTTAAATGAATAATCAAGCATAGATAGATGTACCATACCAATGTAAGTCAATCATGTTTAGTATTTAACCAAAATTTAGTGGTATACATATTTAGGTGACAAGCAAGTTATATATATAAGAATATTTATATTTTCTCTCACAATTAAATAGTATTAAATAAACATGGTTTTTAGATTTTTTTAAATATATATGTTAAATTGGTTGCCAATAAAATTGATTAATAGATAATTATTTAAATTAATCATTGTAAAAGTTTACCATTTTGTTTGTTATATAAGTAAAATTTAAGTAATCAGATTACATTTTACAAAAATCTTTTCAAAGGATAATGATAACAGTATAAATCAAAATTTAACACTTGATCTATACAACTGATTCCAAAAATTCATTATATCATAATAGGGAAACAATTAGTAATCTGAAAGAGCGTGAAATTAACCATGCGGGTAAGCTACACTAGTACACCCTCAATGGTGTATCTGCCAACAACAAATCCGGAAAAAAGTTAGGTAGGAAAAGGACAAACACCCGCATTTTGCTTCCACCACCTAATCTCTTTATAGTCGCGTTATATCCATGTCGAAATAAAATAGGGACGTGACCAAAATATGGGTCGACGTAGCTCTAATAGCGAAGAACGAATGTCTCTACATGTCGTGCATACGTAGATTACCTGTTGCTCGCCTTGTACTCTGACTCGGAATCTATCAACGAGTCCTCCTCAAGGCCTTATGCAGGGTAAGGGTACAAAAAGTATTTACGGTGGAACTTCGCGACTCAATCGCGAAATTCATAGCCGCAAAGAGACGATCTATAGACATATGTAACTATAATGATGTTCTTATAGCAAGGTGCCTAGGGACAATAGTGTGACACTATAACGACAATAATCGATATGAAAGCAAACTCAGAACATAAATGGACCAATCCAAATAAGCATGATGTACTAAAATCAAATAGTGGACATCTAAAATAAGTGGTGTACGATGCACATAATTCCTAGTATGCTTTTCAGTGACTAAAGTGGAAAGTCGGTTTTTAAACTTGTTTAAAATAATGACTATACCTAGTGTTGCATGATACTCCCTGAATTAGACATAGTTGATCAAGTTATGGCTAATTTAGGTCTAATGATCAACCACTAGGACTAGTCGACTCGTTTCATGTTCGGTGTTTATAGAAAAAGAAAAATCGTTTTGGTTATAGTTTGGATTTTTATTTTTGAAAAACCGGCATTCTCTATAACCTTAGGCTCTAATTACCAATCTGTCACACCCCACCAAGGCGGAAACGCGAGGTGTAACATATTAATAAACATCATACAAGATGATAGATAAAACACCATACATGATTTAGATAAAAGAAAGTTATCTCAATTTCAACAATACCAAAAACAAGAATAAAGAGTACAAAAGTCAACATAAGTTATTTTTCTTCCGAACATGGATCAC